>ML832185.1:0-36522 GCA_009831015.1 Picea engelmannii | reverse complement strand
ACATCCAAAAACCTAACCCTAGGAGATGAAACACCAGAATATGGGCCCCGTTGGGGTAAATTGGTACATCAATTTCCCGGGGTCGTAACTTTGGCATACTATCTCCGTTTGACGCACATGATACATCGTTAGAAAGATCTATCTGAGGACTACACTACTGACAACGAATATCAAGTTTGGAATAGACTCATATCTTTTTTGGAATGGACTGATATTCGCCAGACCATTCATGCCCAAAAAACGTCGTTTAGGGCCTCAAAACAGCTCCGGAAGTTCAGGACCCGAAGAACTGCTAAAAATAGTAAATTGTGCTACAATTAAGGAAACTGAAAAACTGAAAGAAACAATGGTGTGGTTCCATGTGGAATAGGTGGGTGGCCACCAATATCCACCTGGATCAGTCCTCCCCCCTTAGGAATCAATGGTCCCCATTGCGTTGAGTTCTGAGGAAACTTCTACTGAACTTGGTCCCTGGTGAGCCACTTGCCCTGGTGAAGAAGTTGGCCTTCTTTGACAACTCGATATAGCTGGATCCTCTGTTGGCGGGTGTTCTTGGTCTATGTGTCCATAGTTCGATCATTTGTGGCTTGTTCCATGCAATCTGGGTTTAACTCTGTTGGTGTGAGTGGTTTTGCCATGTCGGATGTGTCTAGTAGAGGTGGAAAGTAGGGCCGAATGCGGTCCACATTGAACACTGGGTGTAGACCAAGGAATGGTGGAATACCAATCTCAAAGCCATTTTCCATTACAGCCTTGGTGATGGTGTATGGCCCATATCAGAGTGGGCAAATCTTGCAGTAGGGTCCAGCGAGGCGCTCCTTTTGCAAATGTAGCCACATTTTTTCGCCCACCTGAAAGTTGTGTGGCACATGATGTTGATCATGTCATTGCTTGTACTTAGAATTGGCTCTGTCCAAGATGTCATGAAATTGTTGGCAGATGTGTTGAATGCGCTCAATGAAGTTGTTTGCCTTGTCAGCCTCAGACTAGACATGGGATGAATCTGCCCAAGTAGCAGCAAATGGCATGGCTACGTCAATGGGACATAGTGGTTGGAATCCCAAGCCCACTTGAAAGGGGTTGTGGCTGGTTGAGCTATGGAGAGCCCAATTGTAGTTGTGTTGTACATAGGGGAGGCTCTCATCCCATGTGCGTGGATGCTTTGAGTTGTACATGCACAGAATGTGTACAATCATCTGGTTGATGACCTCTGTTTGGCCATCAATTTGCGGATGGAAAGTTGTGGACTTGGTGAGCTTGATGTCCAACATCGACCAGAGGCTGGACCAAAATGTATTGAGGAATTTGTTGTCCCAATATGAGATGATAGAATGTGGGACGCCAAAGTGTACCCACACTCATTCAAAGAAGAGTTTAGTTGTGGCTTCTGCTATGATATTCTTCTTGCAGGCCATCATAATGGACATCTTCGAGAATCGGTCGACGACCACAAAAACACAGTCATTGCCATGCTTAGTAGAAGGAAGGTCTGACATGTAATCCATAGAGATGGATTCCCAAGGTCGATTGGGGGTAGGAAGCGGAGTATAGAAACCTTGCTTCTTGATGGTCAGTTTGGCAATGGCGCAAGCAGTGCAGGACTTGATGTACTTCCCGACATCCTGTCGAAGGTTTTTCCAATAGAAATACTTTTGCAGTATTGCCATGGTTTTCACGACCCCGAAATGCCCAATGACCCGACCGTAGTGCACCTCCCAAATCATCTTGGAACGCTTTCTTGAAGGAATACAAAGGTGTCCCAGGTGACAAAGCAGAGCATCCTAGAGGTGAAAATTGGGAACTTGCTTACCCTCCAAGAGTGTATTGTATGTGTGGCCAAATTCTGGATCACTTGTGTAGAGAAGCGACCAATTGGAAGTCTCGTGCCCACAAGAGTTTAGCACAGTGGTTAGTGCCACGATGGGTGGTCAACTAAGGCAATCTGCAACATTATTGGTGCTACCTTTCTTGTACTTAATGTTAAAATGAAACTGTTGCAGGTATGTGGACCACTTCTGATGGCAATCGTTTTGCAACTTCCCTTGTGTCTATATGAACTGCAGGTGTCGATGGTCTGTGTGGATGACCATTTCCTTTCCCAAAATGTAATGCTTCCATTTTCGACAAGCCTGCACAATGGGATACATTTATTTGTCATAAGTGGGATATTTTCGGACTGTGTCGGAAAGTGTCTCACTGTGATATGCCATTGGATGCCCATGTTGAGTAAGGACTGCCCCAATGGCATAGTCAGAGGCATCTGTCTCGATCTCAAATGTTTGTTGCAAGTCTGGTAGTGTGAGAATTGGTGCAGAGCAGAGGCGATGCTTCAACTCCCTGAACGCCTTATGTTGAGATTCAGACCAAAAGAATTTTGCTTTAGCTCCTCCCCTGGTGACTTGACTCAAGAGCCAAGTGATATAAGAGAATCCCAACACAAACCTACGATAGATATTGGCAAGACCTAAAAAGTTGTGGAGCTCTATTAGGGTGGTTCGGGTTGGCCAATCCCGAATGACTTGGATCTTTGTTGGATCCACATGCACCCCCCGCTCATCAATAATGTATCCCAGATACTGAAACTAGGTCATGACAAAAGTGCATTTCTCCAAATTGGCACACAACTTGTGTTGTCACAGTGTTTGGAGGACCTGTCGGATGTGGTGGAGGTTCTCTTTCCAAGTCTGGATGAAGATCAGAATGTCATCCAAGTAAAACACTACAAATGAGTTGGTGAATAGCCATAGGATGTCATCCATTAGCCTCATGAAGGTTGCAGGGGCATTCGTCAACCCGAATGGCATGACCAACCATTCGAAAAGGCCCTCCTTAGATTTGAAGGCAGTCTTCCACACATCAGAGGGTTCGATTGGTACCTGGTGATACCCCAACTTCAAGTCGATCTTGCTGAAATATTTCGCCCCCTTGAGTTGGTCCAGAAGGTCATCAATCCGTGGGATCGGATACCTATTCCGAACAGTGATCTTGTTCAGTGCTCAATAGTCAATGCAAAGTCTCCAAGTCCCATCCTTCTTCTGCACCAACACGATTAGGCTCCCACAGGGTGATGAACTCGACCGGATGTGACCTTTCTACAACAACGCCTAAATCTGCCTCTTGATTTCATCATTCTCTAGAACAGAGCGTCGATAGATGGGTTCATTGGGCAACGACGCACCTGGGGTCAGATCGATGGGGTGATTGACCTGGCAGTGTAGAGGCACCCCTGCGGGGGAGGTGAAGATGTCCTCGTACTCCTCCACGACCTTATCCATTTGTTGTTTTTGTGCAGCGGGGCCCTGTCTAGAGGTCATGGCCACAATCTTCCTCTTTCCCTGAGGGCGGATCATCATGAAAACAAATTTCCTGTTTTTGGAAATGAGCTTACTGCATTGTTTTGCAGTAACCAAAGAGATGGTGGTAGGCGATGCTATCTCTGGTATCCTGTACAGCTTATTTCCCAAGGTGATAATAACAGCATGAGGCCTGGACTCATACACAACATGTCGCTTCCACAAGTATGGTTGGCCTAACAATACATCAGAAACATCAAGAGGAGCAATGTCACATAATACCTCATCCGTGAAGGGCTTGATGTTGTAGGGAAGGCGACATTCTTGGCTGACGTGGAGGTCTCGTCCTTAGTGCAACCACCCGATGGTGTATGGTTGTGGGTGTGTTGTGGTTGGCAAGCCCAACCGCTTTACGACCTCTACCGAGATGAGGTTCTTCTGGCTCCCACTGTTGACAATAAACTGCAACAGAGAACCCTTTACCCACATCTTCGAATGGAAGAGACGCTCTGCCTCCTCTGGATCTTCTCGTTCCTCCTTCTGGATCTTCGTGGTGGAAACAGTTGCGTTGGGCTCCGCATCGATAATATGCTTCCCCCTATCATTCCCCTTGTCGGGTTCTGATTCAGAGTCGGAGCATGCATCCGGTTCAGAAGCCTTCAACTCGGCTACTAGTGACTGCTTGGCCCGACACTCACTTGTGTTGTGAGTGGAGCTCTTATGGAACTCACACCACTTCCCCGTGTCCTTTTTTGACTTCGTGGTGTTGTTCTTTGCTTGTGGCTTTGGGGAGTTATCTTGGGTCACCCCGCCTTGGCTTGGTCCTTTGTTCTATGGTTTGGGGGTACCTTTCCCTTGCTTCTGATTCGCAGACCCAAAGTCTCATTTTTTTTGTTTGAACTTCTGCTCAATCTTGGCAGCATATTGGTACGCCACACCAAGCGAGGAGATGTCAAGGAACTCCATTTCCTCCTGAATGTACCTATGCAGAAAACTGCAGTACTTTAACACCAAATGTTTCTCTGAATCTTTGATACCCAACTTTGTGCGTAGGGTATGAAATAGATTCGTCATCTCATGCACATCTTGGTCCCTTTGCTGTCGTAGCGTAGTCCATTGTATGTATTTGTCCTCATAGCTCCCCATGTGATAATATTGTTCCTTGATAGCATCTCAGAAAGAATTCCAAGTGGGTGTGGCCGAGAACAGAGAGGGTTCCCCCTCTCCCTGTTGCGCCAAGTAGGTTTCCCACCAATCCTTGACATGGGGGGTGGCTTTGAAAAGTGCAAAAATAATCCTTTCTCGGTTGGAAAATTCATGAACCGAGAAATATCCTTCTAACAGATTCAACCATCTATCTATGGCATCTGCATCTATTTGGCCCTCAAATATGGGAATGTCAAAGTTTACTTTTACCTTAAAAGGAGTGGCGCCTCCAGAGTGGCTGTTGGATATCGATGCGCCGCTAGTCGGAATCCGTTGAAGAATCTGGGAAAAGTTGTCCATCATCGCGTTCCTTTGTTTCTCGAGGGCCTCCTTGAGCAACATTTTGATAGGATCTCCTGCTCCCTCATCTTTATTTTCTTCCCCCATGGGTGGTCGTCGGGGTTTGCGAGACTGATCTTGCAAAGGTTCAACCAGATCGAGCCCCAACTCCTTATACCCCGACCTTGTTGGGGACATGCAAAGAAAGATTGAGAACGAGCAGACCACTTCGATACCACTGATCTGTATTTATGTAGGAACATAATGAAATACATAAATACACATAAATTCATAGATGCATCAGAAATAAGACTTCATTTCATTAATAACAAATGATTGAAAAATGCTTATAGACAGAATGGAAATAAACTAGCTAGGGCGCTGGTAGCTTATCTCTGAGAAGAGATGTGGCGGATACTGGCCTCTAAAATCCTATTACAATGAGGCTCAAAGGCCTATATATTACTGAGAAACAATGGAAAACCCTAAACATCCAAAAACCTAACCTTAGGAGATGAAACGTCAGAATATGGGCCCCGTTGGGGTAAATTGGTACATCAATTTCCCGGGGTCATAACTTTGGCATACTATCTCCGTTTGACGCACATGATACATTGTTAGAAATATCTATCTGAGGACTACACTGTTGATAGAAAATATCAAGTTTGAAATGGACACATTTTCACCGAACCATTCATTCCCAAAAAACGTCGTTTAGGGCCTCAAAATAGCTCCGGAAGTTCAGGACCTGAAGAACTGCTAAAAATAGTAAACTGTGCTACAATTAAGGAAACTAAAAAACTGAAAGAAACAATGGTGTGGGTCCACGTGGAATAGGTGGGTGGCCACCAATATCCACTTGGATATGTCCTCCCCCCTTAGGAAGCAATGGTCCTCATTGCGTTGAGTTCTGAGGAAACTTCTGTTGAACTTGGTCCCTGGTGAGCCACTTGCCTTGGTGAAGGAGTTGGCCTGCTTTGACAACTCAATATAGCTGGATCCTCTGTTGGCAGGTGTTCTTGATCTGTGTGTCTACAATTCGATTAGTTGTGGCTTGTTCCATGCAATCTGGGTTTAACTCTGTTGGTGTGAGTTGTTCTGCCATGTCGGATGTGTCTAATAGAGGTGGAAAGTAGGGCTGAAGGCGGTCCACATTGAACACTGGGTGTAGACCAAGGAATGGTGGAATAACGCGCTCAAAGGCATTGTCCCCTACAGCCTTGGTGATGGTGTATGGCCCATATCGGAGTGGGCGAATCTTGCGGTAGGGTCCAACGAGGTGCTCCTTTTGCAAATGTAGCCACACTTTGTCGCCCACCTGGAAGTTGTGTGGCACCTGATGTTGATCATGTCGTTGCTTGTACTTAGCATTGGCTCTATCCAAGATGTCATGAACTTGTTGGTGGATGTGATGAATGTGCTCAATGAAGTTATTTTCCTTGTTAGCCTCATACTGGACATGGGTTGAATCTGTCTGAGTAGCCACAAATGGCATGGCTACTTCAATGGGACATAGTGGCTGGAATCCCAAGCCCACTTGAAAGGGGTTGTGGCTGGTTGAGCTATGGAGAGCCCAGTTGTAGTTGTGTTGTACATAGGGGAGGTTATCATCCCATGTGTGTGGATGCTTTGAGTTGTACATGCGCAAAATGTGTACAATCATCCGATTGATGACCTTTGTCTGACCATCACTTTGCGAATGGAAAGCTGTGGACTTGGTGAGCTTGAAGTCCAGCATCAACCAGAGGCTGGACCAAAATGTACTCAGGAATATGTTGTCCCGATCTGAGATGATAGACTGTGGGATCCCAAAGTGTACCCACACTCGTTCAAAGAAGATTTTAGCAATGGCTTCTACTGTGATATTCTTCTTGTAGGCCATCATAATGGACATCTTCGAGAATTGGTCGATGACCACAAAAACACAATCATTGCCATGCTTAGTAGAAGGAAGGCCCGACATGTAATCCATAGAGATGGATTCCCAAGGTCGATTGGGGATAGGAAGCGGAGTATAGAGGCCTTGCTTCTTGATGGTCAGTTTGGCAATGGCGCAAGCAGTGCAGGACTTGATGTACTTCCTGACATCCTGTCGAAGGTTCGGCTAATAGAAATACTTTTGCAGTACTGCCATGGTTTTCTCGACCCCGAAATGCCCAACGACCCGACTGTAGTGTGCCTCCCAAATCATCTTGGCACACTTGCTTGAAGGAACACAAAGGTGTCCCAAGTGACAAAGCAGGGCATCCTGGAGGTGAAAATTGGGAACTTGCTTACCCTCCAAGAGTGTATTGTATGTGTGGCTGAATTTTGGATCACTTGTGTAGAGAAGCGGCCAATCGGAATTCTTGTGCCCATAAGAGTTGAGCACAGTGGTTAGCACCACGATGGGTGGTCGACTGAGGCAGTCTGTAACAATATTGGTCCTGCCTTTCTTGTACTTAATGTTCAAATGAAACTGTTGCAGGTATGTGGACCACTTCTGATGGCGATCGCTCTGCAACTTCCCTTGTGTCTGTATGAACTGCAGGGGTTGGTGGTCTGTGTGGATGACCGTTTCCTTTCCAAAAATGTATTGCTTCCATTGCCAACAAGCCTACACAATGGAATACATTTCTTTGTTATAAGTGGGATACTTCCAGACTGTGTCAGAAAGTGTCTCATTGTGATATGCCACTGGATGCCCATGTTGAGTTAGGACTACCCCAATGGCATAGTAAGAGACATCTGTCTCGATCTCAAATGTTTGTTGCAAGTCTAGTAATGTGAGCACTGGTGCAGAGAAGAGGTGATGCTTCAACTCCCTGAATGCCTTATGTTGAGATTTGTACCAAAAGAATTTTGCCTTAGCTCCTCCCTTGGTGACTTGACTCAAGGGCCAAGTGATATGAGAGAATCCCAACACAAACCTACGGTAGAAATTGGCAAGACCTAAAAAGCTACAGAGCTTTGTTAGGGTGGTTGGGGCTGGCCAATCCTGAATGACTTGGGTCTTTGCTGGATCCACATGCACCCCCCGCTCATCAATAATGTATCCCAGATATTGAACCTAGGTCATGCCAAAAGTGCATTTCTCCAAATTGGCACACAACTTGTGTTGTCACAGTGTTTGGAGGACCTGTCGGATGTGGTGGAGGTGCTCTTCCGAAGTCTAGTTGAAAATCAGAATGTCATCCAAGTACACCGCTACAAATGAGTTGGTGAATGGTCATAGGATGTCGTCCATTAGCCTCATGAATGTTTCAGGGGCATTCGTCAACCCGAATGGCATGACCAACCATTCGAAAAGGCCCTCCTTGGATGTGAAGGCAGTCTTCCACACATCAGAGGGTTCGATTGGTACTTGGTGATACCCCGACTTCAAGTCGATATTGCTGAAATATTTCACCCCCTTGAGTTGGTCCAGAAGGTCATCAATCTGTGGGATCGGGTACCTATTCCGAACAGTGATCTTGTTCAGTGCCCGATAGTCAATGAAAAGTCTCCAAGTCCCATCCTTCTTCTACACCAACATGATCGGGCTCCCACAGGGTGATGAACTCGGCCGGATGTGACACTTCTGCAACAGCTTCTGAATCTGCCTCTTGATTTCATCATTCTCCAGAACAATAGTCGATAGATGGGTCCATTGGGCAGCGACGCACCTGGGGTCAGATCGATGGGGTGCTTGACCTGGCAGTGTAGAGGCACCCCCGCGGGGGAGTTGAAGATGTCCTCATACTCCTCCACGACCTTATCCATATGTTGTTTTCGTGCATCGGGGCCCTGTCTAGAGGTCATGGCCACAGTCTTCCTCTTTCCCTAAGGTCGGATCATCAGGAAAACAAATTTCCTGGTTTTGGAAACGAGCTTACTGCATTGTTTTGCAGTAACCAAAGAGATGGTGGTAGGCGGTGCTATCTCCGGTATCCTGTACAACTTATTGCCCAAGGTGATAATAACAGTACGAGGCCTGGACTGATACACATCATGTTGCTTCCACAATTACGGTTGGCCTAATAATACATTAGAAACATCAAGAGGAGCAATGTCACATAATACCTCATCCGTGAAGGGCTTGATGCTGTAGGGAAGGTGAGATTGTTGGCTGACGCAGAGGTCATGTCCTTGGTGCAACCACCCGATGGTGTATGGTTGTGGGTGTGTTGTGGTCGGCAAGCCCAACCGCTTCATGACCTCTACCGAGATGAGGTTCTTCTGGCTCCCGCTGTCGACAATGAACTGCAACGGGGAACCCTTTACCCACATCTTGGAATGGAAGAGACGCTCTGCCTCCTCTGGATCTTCTCGTTCCTCCTTCTGGATCTTCGTGGTGGCAATGGTGGTGTTGGGCTCCGCATCGATAATCTGCTTCCCCTATCATTCCCCTTGTCGAGTTCTGATTCAGAGTCAGAGCATGCATCTGATTCAGAAGCCTTCAACTCGGTTACCAGTGAGTACTTGGCCCGACACTCACTTGTGTTGTGAGTGGAGCTCTTATGGAACTCACACCACTTCCCCATGTCCTTTTTTGGCTTCGTGGTGTTGTTCTTTGCTTGTGGCTTTGGCGGGTTATCTTGGGCTACCCCACCTTTCCTTGGTCCTTTGTTCTGCGGTTTGGGGGTACCTTTCCCTTGATTCTGATTCACAGACCCAAAGTCTCGCTTTTTCTGTTTGAACTTTTGCTCAATCTTAGCAGCATATCAGTACGCCACAACAAGCGAGGAGATGTCAAGGAACTCCATTTCCTCCTGAATGTACCTGTGCAGACAATTTCAGTACTTTAACACCAAATGTTTCTCTAAATCTTTGATACCCAACTTTGTGTGTAGGGTATGAAACAGATTCGTCATCTCATGCACATCTTGGTCCCTTTGCTGCCGCAGCGTAGTCCATTGTATGTATTTGTCCTCATAGCTCCCCACGAGATAATATTGTTCCTTGATGGCGTCTCAGAAAGAATTCCAAGTGGGTGTGGCCGAGAACAGAGAGGGTTCCCCCTTGCCCTGTTTCTCCGAGTAGGTTTCCCACCAGTCCTTAACATGGGGGGTAGCTTTGAGGAGTGCAAAAATAATCCTTTCTCGGTCGGAAAATTCATGAACCGAGAAATATCCTTCTATCAGATTCAACCATATATCTACGACATCTTCATCTATTTGGCCCTCCAATATGGAATGTCAAAGTTTACTTGTACCTTAAAAGGAATGGCGCCTCCAAAGTGGCTGTTGGATGTCGATGCGCCGCTAGTGGGAAACCGTTGAAGAATCTGGGCAAAGTTGTCCATCATCATGTTCCTTTGTTTCTCGAGGGCCTCCTCAAGCAACATTTTGATAGGATATCCTGCTCCCTCATCTTTATTTTCTTCCCCCATGGGTGATCGTCGGGGTTTGTGAGATTGATCTTGCAAAGGTTCAACCAGATCGAGCCCCAACTCCTTATACCCCGACCTCGTTGGGGACATGCAAAGAAAGATCAAGAACAAGCAGACCGCTCTGATACCACTGATCCGGATTTATGTAGGAACACAATGAAATGCAGAAATACACATAAATGCAGAGATGCAATGGAAATAAGACTTCATTTCAATAATAAAAAATGACTGAAAAATGCTTACAGATAGAATGGAAATAAACTAGCTAGGGCGCTGGTAGCTTATCTCTGAGAAGAGATGTGGCGGCTACTGGCCTCTGAACTCATGTTACAATGAGGCTCAAAGGCCTATATATTACTGAGAAACAATGGAAAACCCTAAACATCCAAAAACCTAACCCTAGGAGATGAAACGCCAGAATATGGGCCCCGTTGGGGTAAATTGGTACATCAATTTCCCGGTGTTGTAACTTTGGCATACTATCTTCGTTTGATGCACATGATACATCGTTAGAAAGATCTATCCGAGGACTACACTGCTAACAACAAATATCAAGTTCATAACAGACTCATATTTGTCGGACCATTCATGCCCAAAAAACGTCGTTTAGGGCCTCAAAACAGCGCCGGAAGTTCAGGACCCGAAGAACTGCTAAAAATAGTAAATTGTGCTACAATTAAGGAAACTAAAAAACTAAAAGAAACAATGGCGTGGGTCCACGTGGAATAGGCAGGTGACCACCAATATCCACCTGGATCACTTGGCCATCCATCTCATTGAGAAAGTAAGGGTTGATCTCATCCCTTGATCTCTTTGGAGATAGGGTTTTTTCTTTCTCATTGAGACAAAATGAGGTCGACTTGGTGTCTGGCCCCATTATGCACTTGAGAGAGGACACGTTTCATCTAGAGGGAAATATTCGCTTGAGGGTTTTCTGGAGGATAATTGCAAAGAAAACAAAGGAGACATAAAGCAAGTAAAACGACTTTATTTCGTTGGCATTTGTAGAATTCGAGCTACAAATATGAGAGGGATCCGTACAGTGTGACACAGAGGTGAAGCAAAGGGCCATACGCACTACACAAAGGCTTATGGTTGGGTTCTTCATGATTCGTTTTGGTTCTTTGGATTGGGAGACTTCAAAGCGCTCAGAACTTCCCCACCTACAAAGAGAGGGTTACCAGAATCTTGGATGGCAATGATGTCCTTGAACATGTTGATGATAAAGCAACAACTCCTATGGATGCAGCTTTGTTGGGAGTTTAGAAGAAGGGTGAAGAGAATGCTATGAACATAATACTTGATGGGGTAAAGGATCACATAATTCCACACCTTTCATGGAAAACGTCTGCTAAATACATGTGGACTACCTCAAGTAGCCTCTATCAGAGTAAGAATGAAAACATGATTATGGTTCTTCGGGAAAGTATTTGAGGTACCAAGGTGGAAAAGGGAGAAGGTGTGGTTCCCTACCTCACTCATCTTACAAAGATCAGTGATGAGCTTGCAACAGTTGGCTCAAAGACAGAGCATTCTGAGTTAGTACGTATAGCCCTGAATGAATTTTCAAAGACATGGGACACATTTGTGCATGGAATTGTAGCTCGGGAGAAGCTCCCTGACTGGCAGCGCTTATGGGATGATTATGTGCAAGAAGAGATTCACCTTGGTTATGCAAGTGGTACATTTACATCACCTCAGATTGTGGATGAGGAGGATTTGGCTCTTGCAAGCAAAGGAAAGGGAAAGTCTAAGAAGAAGGGCTCCGAGAGTGGAGTAGGAGGTAAGAAGAAAAACATTGACTTATCCAAAGTCAAGTGTTTCTAGTGTCACAAGTTTGGACGCTTTTCCTCATAGTGTCCGGAAAAGAAAAGGCATAAGCCACAGATGGCAGCCTTTGCATGAGTAGAGGATTTTTGCAAAATCTTTGAGGAGGATTTCTACCTTATTGCATGTAAGTTGAGTTCAGTTGTCACATGTGTTTGGTATGTGGATAATGGCACTTCTTGTCATATGACTGCGTGCAAGGAGTTCTTTAATAGCTTGCAGGAGGGAGGCATGAACCTTCATATTGAGCTAGGAGATGATGTGCGCTATAAGGTGAAAGACATAGGCACAATGTCATTTCAAAGGGAGTCAGGTAAACCACTATGTTTTGTTGAGGTATTGTATCTTCTTGGTCTTGCCAATAACCTCATTTCAGTTTCGAACCTGGAGGATAAAGGGTTTGAGGTGACCTTTCATGGAGGGAAGGTGTACATTAGACCAAAGGGGTATACGACCAAGATGGATAAAGTAATTGGGGTTTGTAATGAGAAGGTGTATAGATTGCATTTTTAGCCAGCAAAATAATTTGTCAGCAACAGTACATATTTGAGTGAGTTATCGCACAGACGGATGTCACATTTTCATTTTGGTGCATTGAGTCATTTGAGACAGGTAGTTACAAGAGTGCCTAAGGTTGCAGTTGAGAAGAATGACCCTTGTAAGGGTTGCACTTTGGGAAAATATGCCCGCAAAGCATTTCCATCTAGTGAGCATATGTCCAAGGGGATATTGGATCTAATCCATTTGGATGTTTGTGGTCCTATGTGTGTGCAGTCAGTTAGTGGCTTCAACTACTACATGATATTTATTGATGACTACTCCAGGAAGACATGGATATATTTCATTAAGACCAAGGATGAGGTATTTGACAGGTTTAGGGATTTCATATCTCTAATAGAGAACTAGTCCGATAGAAGGATCCAGGTACTTAGATCAAATAATGGGAGTGAGTACACCTCTAATGAGTTTGTGGAGTATTATGCTACAAAGGGTATTAAGAAGGATCTCACGGTTCCTTATAACCTGCAGCAGAATGGAGTGGCAGATATCAAGAATAGGACCATAGTGGGTGCATCTCGTGTGATGATACATGATCAAGGATTACCTATGTTCTTATGGGCTTGGGCTTGTCTCACAATTGTTTACATTCAGAACATGAGTGACGAGTCCCCACACGATTTTGAGGAAATTGACACCTGAGGAATTATACACAGGTACCAAGCCAGATGTGAGTCATATTCGTATCTTTGGGATTTTTTGTTACTGTCATGTCCCTTTGGAGAAGAGGACAAAGCTATACTTTACAACAGATAAGGGGGTATTGGTTGGCTACAACGAGACTTCTAAGGCCTACCACATCTTTGGGCCAGAGCACATGAGGATAGTGGTGTGCAGAGACGTGCAGTTTGAGGAGGAGAGGACCTTGAGGAGATCTAGAGATATGCCAGTATAGATAGAGGACCATCAAGGATAGGACTTGGGAGAGAAAAGTGAGGAGGCACATGTATAGAGTATAGAGTCATAGGCACAAACACATGGTACATGTACAAGTATAGGTGTTGGCAAGGAGTCTAGTGGATAGGATAGTCAAGAGACAGATGAGGAGGTAAAAAAACGTGAGGTTGTTCCATAGGATATTGACACTAGGCCATGGACTAAGTGGTACAATTCCACAGTCAGTGATTCTAGACAAATAGCACCTCTAGAGAGATCTTTTAGAGAGAGTATACCACCACAAATATTTCAGTATATGGAACTCATGATAGAGCTTATATATGACAAGCCATCCACTTATGAGAAGGATGCACAACATGAAGTGTGACAGGAGGACATGATGGAGGAGTATGCATCTATCATGAAGAATGATGTATGGGAGGTGGTGTTGATGCCAGAGGGAAAACAAGTGGTTGGATCGAGATGGATCTGTAAAGTTGATCATGCGACATATGAAAGCGTGGAGAAGTATAAGGTGCCCTTTGTAGCCAAGGGGTTTGCACAGAAAGAGGGAGTCGATTACAAAGAGATTTTCACCCCAATGGCTAGATATTCCTCCATCCGAGCAGTTATTTCATTTGCAGCAAAGATGGGATGGTGCGTTCATCAGATGGACGTGAAGACTCCCTTCCTCAACAGATTTATTAAGGAAGAAGTCTACATTGAGAAGCTTGAGGGTTTTGAGGTTGGAGACAGGGATATGCATGTTTTCAAGTTGAGATGAGATTTGTACGAGCTTAAGCAGGCACCTCAGGCTTGGTACTCAAGGATCGACAAGTATTTGAGAGAGATGGGATTCCAGCAGAGTGAGGCTAATCTGAACCTCTATTTTCTAGTAGGTGAGGTGACTCTCATACTGGTACTTTATATTGATGATCTATTTATTACTGGAGATGAGTTGTTGATTGTAAACTGCAAGGCTAACCTTGCAGCAAAGTTTGAGATGAAATACCTTGGTTTGATGCATTACTTTCTTGGTCTGGATGTTTGAAAAATAGATGGGCGCTTATTCTTAGGATAGGGGAAGTATACAATAGAGATCTTGCGTAGGTTCATGATGACATATTGTAGGCCCATGTCCATGCCTCTAGTGACAAACTAGAGGAAGATTGATGTATTTATTTCTAAGGCAGTAGACCCCACCATCTATCATCAACTTATTGGATCACTCATGTATCTGGTCAACACTAGACTAGATATTATATTTGTAGTTAACTCTTTCATTCAGATCATGGTGGACCCTCAGAGGGTGCATTAGATAGTTGTGAAGCATGTACTTCGCTACTTGAGAGGTATAGTGGATTACGAATTGTTGTATGAGCACAGTGGTGGAGTGAGATTGGCAAGATTTACAGATGTTGATTGGGAAGGATGTGTAGAGAATAGAAAGAGAACTTCAGGGTGTTGCTTTAGCATAGGATCAAGTATTTTATCGTGGTTGAGCAGGAAGCAGATATCAATGGCATTGAGATTTGTTGAGGCAGATTACATGGAAGCTAGTTTAGCAACATCTGAGCCACTGTGGTTGAGGAAGTTGTTCTTGGGACTGTTCGGTGGGGAGTTAGAGGCTATTGTGTTACATTGCAATAATCAGAGTTGAATCAGACTCTCTGAGAATCATTTGTTTCATTATCATAAAAAGAATATAGACATCTACTATCACTTCACATGAGATGATCTATAGAGGGGAGCTGTGAGGCTCCAATACATACAGACAGATGATTAGATGGAAGATATATTTAACAAGGCACTTTGCAGACAATTTTTTTTTAAGTTTAGAGATAAGATGGAGTTGATACATAATCCCTTCCTCTCTAAGAGGGAGTAGTGAGAAGTGGAGCATGGAATGTCTTCCCCATGAGTGGCATCCTAACATGGTGGGGGACAATGAAACTAATCCAAGTCAATGGGTTGAACTCTTTCCTAAAGTTTTACTTAGGAAAAAGTACATTAGATGTGTTATATTTTAATGTTGACCTAATGAGTACTTTTCTAACATTAAAGGTGAAAATAATTTAAGTGATGGTCTTTTAATCTTTGTCATCCATCTCATTGAGAAAGTAAGGGTTGATCTCAACCCTTGATCTCTTTGGAGATATGGTTTTTTCTTGCTCATTGAGACGAAAGGAGGTCGACTTGGTGTCTGGACGCATTATGCACTTGATAGAGGGCGAGTTTCAGCTAGAGGGAAAGATTCTCTTGAGGGTTTGTCAAAGGAGAATTGCAAAGAAAACAAAGGAGACATATAGCAAGGAAATTGACTTGATTTCCTTGGCACTTACAGAAGTCGAGCTTCAGATCTGAGAGGGATATGTACAGAGTGACGCAAAGGTGACTCAGAGGGTCCTACGCACTTCAAAAAGGATCACAGATGGGTTCTTCTTGAGTCGTTTTGGTTCTTTGGATTGGGACAAGGTCGTACAAGTGTTTGAGG
The DNA here is from genome assembly GCA_009831015.1 of Picea engelmannii. NCBI lineage: Eukaryota > Viridiplantae > Streptophyta > Pinopsida > Pinales > Pinaceae > Picea > Picea engelmannii. The sequence goes on along the minus strand of ML832185.1, from coordinate 20,639 downwards.
AGGAAATTGTTGGGGTTTCTCTCATATATCAGTACATATCGATTTTCTTTGTAAGAGATCTCTATATTTTTTCCTGCATAATAAAAGTCCACAAACTGTAGAACTAGTTTTCCCACATTAGGTTTTTCCAAGGGTTATTTTATCCAAAAATTTTGGTGTCTCTCATGTGATGTGATTATTGTTATCTGAATTATTGTTCCTCAGTTTCTTTCTGCTGTGTGATTTTAGTTTTGTGAAGAAACCTAGCTGTAACTGATAAATACAAATTTCAGAAATGTTTAAATGTGCTAAGTAAATTTCAGAGTGATAAATTTTTGAAGGATTTTGGTTCATCTTGCAGGGTTTTAGTAAATTCACATTTACAATAACCAACAAAATATTATATGTATTCCCCAATCACATGGACCACCACCATCATATTGGTCGTTGTAATAAAAATATCATCATTAGCAAAAAAATTGAGGGCCCATTAGCCGACTAATGCCACTAGGAAATAATATAGAGCAACTACAACATATGTAAAAACCACTCCTTGCCACATAGGGATCTTGGATGTTCTCCTTGGTTTGGAAGGAATAGTACCTCAAATATCTAGGGCTACATTGTGTCCTACATAAACAAATACTATTTCTCTCGAGGCATTGAACACATTAAAAACAATATCCACAGTTGATGAGATTTTAATACCAGAATCCACATCTACCATTTGTCCTTAATTAGCATAGGCTCCCCAATTTTATAGAATAGCCCAGGAATCTAATCAAAACAAAACCAGTATGGATTCTCAAAGATGATTATTGCATGGTTCATTATATAGTTTCTTTTTTTTCCAAGGAAACCCTCGCAGAAAACCCTCCGAGTACTTCCCCATAATCCATGGATGGTAAACGGGGTAAACCGTCGACCCTGATTACAATACCTAACCCAGTGGGGGCATCGAGTGAGGCCCAATAATCTCAACAATATAGTTGGTCAAGGATTTGACCCCAAGACCTATTGCATCATAACCATATCACTGGTCCACTGGAGCTAACCCATCGGGATTTTTTTTTCCAAGGAAACCCTCACGGAAAACCCTCATAGTACTTCCTCATGATCCATGGATGGTAAATAGGGTAAACCTTCGACCCTAATTACATGACCTAACCTGGTGGGGAAATCAAGTGAGGCCCAACAAACTCAAAAATATAGTTAGAAGAAGACTTGACCTCGAGACCTCTTGCATTATAACCACAACACTTATCCACTCGAGCTAACTCACCAGGATGATTATATAGTTTATTTTATTGATATGATTGTTTTTATTATTACTTTTGATTAAATTTATGAAATTATATTTTTTCTATTGTAATAAGTAATATAAGAACTACTCTATGATGAAAAACAAGCTCTGGTGATGTTATATCTTTAAAATGCATGCAATATTAATTGAAAGATTTAAATACAATTATCTATTGTTGTTCATATTTTTTGTAAACATATTCTATACTTTGGCTCCTAAGTGGCCAAGAATTGCCAATCCTACTAATTTTATTTTCTAAAGATGTTTAGGTGTCATATATCATCAGTTTACCTCTCTCACTGTAAATGCATTATCCTATACAAAAATCCTATTCGCCCATTCCTCACCAAATAGACAAGGCAGATTACTTCTTGAGGAATTAATGTTACTAGAAAAACTAGTCCCGACAACTTAGAGAGGTTAAATTTATCCATACTTTCAACTACTATACCTTGGATATTAATAGTTGGAGCTTAGTGCATTTCAAAGCCTTGAATGGAGCATTTTATAGTTGAAGTTTAATGCATTTTACAACTAGCAGCCATGTTTAAGTCATTAAGCCCATTGCTTAAAATATAGTTTCCATGTCCAAAGATCTTTAGAAAGATTGGAGACCATGTCCAAAGATCTTTAGAAATTTTGGAGAGATGGTGTAGGTCCAAAAATATTATAGGATAATGAAGATCGAAGATATTTTGGATGAGAAACCCTATTGATAAGGGGAGATTTTATTCTCATGCTATATTACACAAAAAGTATAGATATTTATATATTGTTTAGGAGTTTATCAAATATCTAGAAAGCTTTCCCAGATCATAAATAATAGACACTGCAATAAAAATAAGTGTTTGGAAATTAATGCATGTTCTAAATGGCTATGGAAATTGTATTACCGTGACCTTTAATGCCTCTTACAACAAAATGATACACTAAAATCCCCAATCCCTATGCCAATCACATGAGTGAGGTCAAACCCTACAATGGTACATATAATAATAGCTCTCTGTAGAGACAAAAATTGGTAATATCTAGTGTTGATTGAAATGATTTGGCACCAAATGCCTCCATGGCATTCTCAAAATGCATTCATGATAATATCTCTTTTAAGTTCATATACCATGGTATTACAAGAAAATTCAATGAGCTAATATATCCTAAGAATTTAGTTACGCAGAAAGCATTATTTTAAGGGGAGGTTCTTTGGGAGACCTTCGTAGTCTATCCTGAACCTATAGGAAATTTCCATATGTTCGACATCTATCAACGAATCTCCACTTTCCATGTGTCATTTCTTTCACCAAATCAACTTCCATTTTTCCTCAAACATCGGCTTCCAGGTTTCTTCTTCAAACATCACATCACTCCAAAACGCTTCCAGTTTCTTCTTCACACAACCATGCTCAAGCTTCAATCGAGATGATAAATCCTATTTCACTCAAGTCAATCCTCAGGCCAAAGGATTTAATGGATGCTTTGAGTCACCAATTCACACGAAAATGATGGAATTACTTCCCGTGAACACGGGTTTCGGTTCAAACACTAGAGTTTCAGAAAAATAAATATCATTGTTCCTTTTTCCATCAATGAAACTGATTCAATTTCGAGGTATTTTAATATCCAGATATTTGTAGTTTAATTCAGAGGTCTCTCTTTCAAGTTATGAAAATCGTATCTGACAAGAAGGAATTGAACTTTGTAGAGAAGGTAAATCTTCCCAAAGAGTAGATTATTCGTCTTTGCAATCGAATTGTACCTAATGTTGCATAAAACCAATGTCTTGATATCGGAATCAGTTTTAACTCCTTGAATCAATTATCCTTGCGGACAATTGGCTTCTACGGGGACAAGCGACCGATGGGTAGAATATTGAAAGATATGGGGGTTGTAGATCATTCCATTCATATGCAAATGGAGGAAGACACATTTGAACCAGGTTTGTACATTGTACGTTGGTATTTTGAAGAATTTCATATTTTTTTTCTATTGGCATCAAGGTACCCATCTCAAAGATGCATGAAGGAAACATGTTTGTTGCACTTTCATACAGTATGTAGTGGATTTGTGTGATGATATTTTTTTGTGCATTGAAGAGCATAACATTCTAGAAGCTCTGTCTGCTTCTGTGGCCACCACTTCTAGTAGACTGAGGCGAACTCAGAGGCTTAAGATAAGTCATGTCCAAAAATTTAAAAATGATGTCAGAGTTTCTTCTGGGTTCAACGTAAACATTAGAAGGTATATCAATACGACCCCTCCCGAAGGTCTAACAATACCCAAACATAATTTTTTCTTTGCTGGAGGATTTCATAGATGTGATTTTCTCACGGCTAAGTATAAACAGTCAAGAAAGTATTTTAGTACTCAAATAAAAAAGGTTAATGCCAATGCACTTGGGTTTGAAATGGATAAAATGTCCAAAGACTATGATCTTGATTTCACTAGGCTCAACAATGAAGAATTTGTTTCTCTTTTAAAGTATTCTGCATTTCCATAGTTTGAGAGTTATACAGAATTGGTAAATTATGTCCAAGGTCTCTGCAGGGAAAGCTGAAAGTGCAACATCCAATCAAGGCTTAATGAATTAGAAGAACAAATCTTGCAGAAATCCAAGAAACGAGACGTTGATTGTGAATATATTTATTTCTATAAAGAAGTAAGTCTTTAATGATTGCGAATATATTTATTTATATAAACACATGTTGATTGCGAATCATGTGACATTGTGTTTAGCATAGGAGAATCTGATATTTGAACACCACTTTTCTGATTTATTTTCTTGATTTTAGCAAAGTTGTCATTGCAATTTGTTGTTCATTGTACGGGAAAATGAAGGGGAGTTGTTTATGTATTTGAAGCAGATATGAAACATCTTGTTGTGGGTATTGTTTCAGATGTGGTTAAGAGTTTTTTATGTGTGTGGATCAGAGTGGAAGAAGGATAGAGCGCCTTGCGGTCGCACTGGGTAGGCAGAATGATAAGGGAAGCATAGATTTTCTTGGATTTTAGACCTAGGACAAAGCTATGTTTTAGTAACCATGTTTCGAGAAATACTAAATATGGTTTACTAAATTCTATTGTAATTTATCTCTTTGCTAATATATCTTTGATTCTGTTAGGAGAACATGAATAGATAAATAGGGAGAATTGTCTATTTTTCAGGTTGTCGATGCTAATAAGTTAATGTGCATTCATTTTTGGAATATGCATTTGGTAATGTCGTATTCAAGTATGTTTGCAATTTGTTCTTATGCTAGAAGTTGATATTCATTACTATCTCGCTCAGTTTCAAAGCATAGGCCATTATAATTCCATTCAAGAGAAAACATGTTTGACCAAAAGAACATTTCAATGTAGTAAGTTTAACCCCACACTTCTTGTGCATATTTGCTTGTCAGGGATGATTAGTTACAATGTCAAACGGAATTTTCAACCACAATAAGCCCAAGAACAATGCTCTTTCATTGTATTAGGAAGGTAATTATGAGTTCTTGGATGGATAGGAAATTATGCCATCCTTCTACTTGCATTATGTTTTTAATCACTAGTGCAATTTATTGGAATTGATAGTAGAATACAAGGAAGTTCATGTGCTTATTTCCACCTATATTACTTTTCATCATTGATATTTCATTGTGTTTCAAAGCACATGCCATAAACATGGGTAAATACCATATATCCACACCATAGATAGTTCCCCAAATCAAGAATATGCATGCAAAGTTCTACATAACATCTATAGGTATCATGCAAAGTTGACCACTATAACCTTCTTCATACATCCTGATGATATGGGCGTTCAATATCTTGGAAAAGGAAAGATCTGCTAGAAACCTCCAATCATGGAAATAGTAAGAGATCTAAAAGTTTTGAACCGCTCACAATTTGTAAACAATAGTCTATTGGGGGAAGCCTCAACTGTAACATTAAATGGATTTAGGTGATTGGGCACCATCATCTTGGCCTTGAGTGGTAAGGTAAACTACCACAAATGCAAGGTTGTTGTAATTAACACTCCAAAGAACATTTTCAGAAGAATTTCCATGAACCTTATATTTGCTAATAAAGCATGCGAGTAACCTCTTTACCTGGTTAGGAATCCCCATAAGCTTTCAAACTATCAGGGACTAGATTGAATATGGTGATAGAAAGCTAAACAAGAGATTGGTATCTTGGCAAGAGATTTTCCTCAATGAGATTGCCAGATTCTATCCTTTATCCCAATCTGGAGAATCATGTTTAGTTAAGGTGGGGTAGCTAAAGGTATCGCAATGGATAATTTAGAATATCATAAACAAAAAAATCTTCATGGATGACACTTTCGGAATGAAACATTTCATTCCAAGGTAAAGAAAAAATTGACCAATTTTTCATTCATTTTAATACTCTTTCTAAACAAATCAAATTCACCATAAACAAAAAGATCTTCATGGATGACACTTTTGGAATGAAACATTTCATTCCAAGGTAAAGAAAAAATTGACCAATTTTTCATGCATTTTAATACTCTTTCTAAACACATCAAATTCACCATGAAAGTTGAGAAATATTTTTTCTTTCCTTTTCTAATGTCTTTGTCACCAAAAATCTAAATGGATCCTTTCCCATCAGCTCTAGATAAAAAAAAATACTTTACTAATATAAATAGATACCTACATACCGATTCCCACTTCCATTAAATCAATGGTTTTAATCATATGATAAAAGAGTCTCTCAGACAAGGATCACAATGAACCAATAAAAGAACATAAAAACATGTTCTAGAAAGCAATAAACAATAGATATTCTTCCACTCGGATAAATAAAATCTTTGAAAAAGTCAGTCAACCCAAGACTTGCCCTTCCAATCCTCCTCCAAATTAGTATTAATTTACTTACCTTCCCTTTATTTACAGGGTTGCTGACAAAATTGTTAGAGTGATGAAAAAATAGCATCAAAACAATCTTCACTCCTCCCAACTCTCTTTGAAACACCTGCAGATTTTCCATGGAAGAAATTGATCCCTGTCATAATCAAGGTGTGTATGAGCACCCATGTTTCTATGGTGTAACTTGGTACATAGCCTAAATTGGTTGTTCCATACATATTAAAATAAAAAACATATTGTGGATATTAACCACAGTCATATAGATAAATCCACCATAGCTAATCACTCGAATGATACAAAATATCACTTATCTTTTTACAAAGTTAAAGTCTTTTTTCAAACTTGTCACTACATTGGGTTAAGAATAGTCTAAATGTTTTACATTTTTATTTTTTTCTAGGTTTTTTTAGATGAGTTTTGTTCAAAATTGGGTTAGAAATCTAGAAAATTGCAGATTTTAGTGGTTGAGATTACATATTCTGGTTGTCTTAGGGTTTTTCAGGATGCTGAATCGATTTATGTATTCAAAAACTTGATTTAAACAATGTAAAATTTTGATTTTTCCAACAATTACATTATCGAATTCCAGTGATAGTTACCGAAAAATAAAAAAAACATAAAACATTTAAACTACTCCCTAAATTAATTAAAAAAACCTAAATAATAACTTATGAAAGCCTGTTATTAATTTAATCCTTTACTCTTTACCATAATTATAAAAAATATTCAGTCCCTACTTTTCATCCTTTGTTCCATTTAATTTTTCCTCTTATTTTGTTGATTTTTTACCCTTCACTTTCCTCTCTCTTTCTTATTATTATATATTTAATCAACCGTTACTTTTCATCTTTCTTTCCATGTTTGTAATTTTGATGATGGTTAGGAGCTATCTATAGACCAACTAAATTGCTCATTTTTGATTACATTGGTCGGAATTTGAAAGTCTAAATTTGTTCAACAAAAAGTATCCTAATTTGATCAATCAATTTGTTGTTTAAATTGTAATTATGAAAATTTAAGTGGATTCAGAAATTATGTAAAGTGTTTAGGTTACAGTTTTGAGATTCTTGCCATTTCAGTTGTAGAATTTGTGCCAAAATTGAACCTGAAGAGACACTGGATTTAGTTCTTGATTAAATGGTTACATTAAAACATGAGATCCAGACAAAATCATACTCAATGAATCCAGAAAAGTTGAATGGAGAAAATTAAATGAAATACATCAATACACTCCCTGCAAAGTAACATGAATGGAGAATGTGAAGCTCTGCAAAGTAACATCCATGGAGAAAGGGAAGTTCAAGCCCATGATATAAGAAGAAGCAAATCCAGATCTCCTAAACCTCTTAAGAGGATACACACAACTTAGAGTGGGAAATCCATTACAAGTCATACTTTGACAAGCAACGGTGGAAAACTCGAGTAAAATCGGGTCAAGGAGGTCATCGACAGCCCAGAAAAAGTTATGCTAATAAGTTTTGTCAAAGGCTTGGTACAAGTACTAATAATTTTGCAGAAGAAACTACTCTACATCTGCTTATGAAGACTAAGAAAAAGTATTGATTTATTGGAGATTATATTATAGAAAAAACATGGTCATCCCATTAAACATACAACTAGCATAATGAGTAGGCAGTGGAAAGGGAACGCCCGAAGTGGGAAGATTTTCTTACACAAAAAAAGGAAAATATATCCCAAAGAAGAGTGATTGGAAGACCTGGGTATATTGAAAGTTTCTATGTTCGAAGGTCTTATATGGGGTTAGGAACTTTGGAGGCAAGCTTGAGAATTTCCAGTGAAGAAGAAGAGAAGCCTAGTATACGATGGATGATCATAGAGATGGCACCAAAGAAAAAAGACTTAGATGATTTAAATTTAAAATCAATGCATTGCATTATCCCATCTTTCTCGGACCCATTTGAATTAGTGTGATGTGATCCACGAAAAAGTACTTAATAGGATGAACTTGTACATGTCCCCAAAGCTAGGACTATTTATTCCTAGGAGCAATCCTATTCACAGATTTAAACGGGGTTTTGATTTGGTAGCTTTTGAAGAATCTACTCGATTATTGGCTTTATATGATGCTCAAGTATCCAAGGTTTTAATATACAGGTTTGATGAATCATTCTGGAATATAGACTGGATAAGTTTTGAAATTATGTTGGAATTGTTTTTTGGGAGTACAAGTATAATATGTTGAAACATCTTACTTTCTCTTGTGGTGGAACACAATTCAAATGGTATTCATAGAGACGATTTCTCTCTGCCAATACCTAAAACCCCAATCCTATAAATGAGCATTCTTGTTAGAATTAATATACAAGACTCTTCCAACATAAAGATGTGTAGAACCTATGCACGAAAAAAAGCAAAAAATTGAATACTCCAACATCAAAATGTGTGGAGAAGTAAACAAGAAAAAACAACATTTTCAATCTTCCAACATCAATCAAGGATCAAGATGTATACAGAATGATCGAGCTGATTGTAAATCCATGTGTCTTCCAACATTGAAGTATCAAGATGTATACATAACGACCGAAATTTCTTAAATCTGATTTTTCTTCCATGGAATCACGTGATTTCAATCTTCTAGGGCACGCAAATAAACGAAGACGCATGAATTGGATCGGGCTGAGAATCTGTTTAAACTAGAATGTTTTGATACTTTATTGAAAGAACCTCAGGAAGCACTTGGAATATACTCCCATTTTCTTTTATACTCTGTTGCACCTGATTTTAATTTGAAATTAGTCAGGAGGCGCACTTGGATTATATTCCCATATGTTTTCTTTTATACTATGTTGCACCTGATATTAATTTAAAATTAGTGAGGAGACACACTTGGATTATATTACCATTTGTTTTTATACTCTATTGGGTCTGATTTTAATTCAAGATTGTCTGACATCTTCGCTTGTGCAAAATTAGATAAGTAGAAATAGATTTTAGAAGTAATGAGAGCTAGGATTATATTACCATTTGTTTTTATACTCTATTGGGATTTATTTTAATTCAAGATAGTCTAACATCTCTTCCTCTGCAAAATTAGATAATTAGAAACAGATTTTAGAAGTGCCCGGAGCTATTTCAGACTCCGGATAACACTAGAGTCTATAAGATTTAGCCAATCATAGCTAGAAATAACCTTAACAAAAAACGATAATAGAATACTATTATTCTTTTCAACTTTGCACCATCCTTCTCCTTGGCAATTAAAGATACCTATTATTCCAATATATAGTTTTAGGTTCCATATTTTCAGCAAGCGACAAAGACAAATGGTCATTTGGTAAAAAAGAAAGCACATAACGGTAAAAAAAAATTACATGTTAATAACCAAGTTACTCTAACATAGAGGCCCACCTTTTCTCGTTGGTCTTCCAAGAAATCGTGCATGCAAAATAAATCCATCAGGGAGGATTAGCTTTTTCAAAAGATCAAAATTGTGAACCCTTGGCTTGGCACTATAATTTTAAACAGCCATGAAAAAAATGTTTACATAAATTATTCAAACCCCTACCCTGCCAAAGCATATAGATAAAAAGGGGGGGGAAAGGTAATTGCACACCAAAAACACTACTCTGACTACCGAACTATCCCTACAACTCTCCAATATATATTAACCATAAAGAAAGGTTGAAGTTTTACCTGACATAAATTGCACAACCTTTGACAACCCAGGCAACACCATGGTATTCAACTACTGGATGTAAGCTATGAATTGAAGATCATCAAACATAAATGATTTGTAGACATTGTTTTATAAATATCAAACACAACTTTTGAAGTGATGTAAGCTCTGCATCAGTGAATTGCAAATCATCAAACATATGCAATTTGAAGACATTATTTTCTAAATGTCTACACAAATTTTGAAGCCCACTTACATGAAACATATCTCAATCTGGCTACATGAACTCTCCTAGAAACAAGGTATTGTAAGAAAGTGAGGAAATATGAATAGTATGTGATGTTGGATCTCTTGCGAAATGGTCGTCCAAAGCTCTTATAAGGGATTTTTTTTCACAGTTCTAATAAAAGCAGTGGTGACCGGTCATTATAATCCAGTAAGCTCATTTTTCCATTCAAATGTTTGAAACCATAAGTGAGGAGTAGGATCATACCACCAAATTAATCAGAGGTGTTTTGTCTGTTACCCATTTTCCCTCCATTGTCGCTAAAATTTTAAATGGGATGTGCAAGTTTTCATTATTATCATTTTTTGTTCAACACCATTGACAATTTCAAGACTCTATTTTACTTAGCAAATCAATCATCGGCGCCTTATCAATGAATAATTAGTTGAATGGATCCAGGGATATATCCCCTTCTCAACGATTTTGACAAGATTTTTCTAAAGTAAGAGGCCCCAATGACTCTATGAAATATGTGGATGGCCTTACCACATTTGTCTTTTACAGAAAATAGAAGCACAATTATAGGGACCTCATGCCCTTTTTCTCATTGGGTCCGACACGCACATTTCTCAAGTGGTCTGTATCGATATGCTCCTCTACGTATTCAAATTGAATAATGCAGCTCGAACCCTGCACCTTTGAAGCCTGACTGGTGTATATTTTGTTTTTTTACCAATTGCAAGATCGCTCGGGTGAAAATTTAGAAAGAAGGTGGTATTGTGATGGTTGCGAGGGCTCAGGATGACTACAATAAAGTTGATGATCAGTGACATGGGTAAGAAGCTTACAGAGCCTACCCAGTACTCGTAAATTCCCTGTAAAATCATTAAATTAAAATTAAATAATAATTGCGAGGAAGAGGCGGCTAAGAATTGGAGTTGGTGGCAGGGGCCATAACCCAAAGAAAATGTATCAAACAGGGGGCAGTACTTAATTGGTTAAGGACAAATGATGCGAATTTGAAAAAGAACCTCCCCTTAAAACACCTTCGGTAATGCTTTATGTGACGCCTTTCTTGATGGGTATAGAACATGTAGAGGATAGATGGTGATTTTCATGTTGGCAACTGTTTGTTGAATGAATATTGGGATGCAAATATTTAAAGAATTATTTAGATTTTCAAATATATTTTATGGAAATATTTAAAAAATGATTTAGATTTATTCCTAAAAGAGATACTCTCACATTTGTTCCTCTGCAGCAGATAATGTGAACTGGCAAGTTGATTCCCTGCCAATATGGGACACTCAAGATGGTTCTCAGGCAGATCACTTTCTCGGAAGAAGCATCTTTTTTTTTACTATCTATTTGGAAATTTTTATTACACTATTCACTTCTCTATATTATATTTGTTTCATTGTTAGTTTTCTCACTAAATGTGGTGATCACAAAACATATGTTACTCGGGTTTTTTCGGTGTTTCCTTTCCCCCACTTCGGGGGTATGCTAGTTAATCACCTATAGTCACTATAGATGGAATTCATTCTAATTTTACTATAGGTGAATGAGAAATAAAACAATAGTGGCTCCTAGAATGAGGGAAAGATTGAAATGGAGATTTGGAAGGTGATCTTGACTTTAAACCAGATGGGTACCTATGGTTTTGAGACTTGCTTCAACTCCTACTACAACTTTTTCTACCAATAGGGTTATGAGATCGAGTTTGGATTCAACTTCGACGATGTGACCTGGAATGGCTACGACTTTGACTATAACTACGATTGGGACTTCTAATGTCTCTAGCCCATATAAAGATTGGGAAAATGCATTCTTGAATTCAAAATTATGGAAATGGATATTAAACAAAAATTATTTAGATTCAACAATTTCTAGTAAGATTTCGAGTAAAAATTATAATTGTTCTAACCCAAAAATAAAGATGATGTAAATAAAAAAAAAGGCATATGAAAACACCAAATTTTTAGTGTTAAGTAAACTCATATGCTATTCTCCATTTAAATTTGTGAAGTTATTATTTATTAGCACCAAAATTTGAGAGTTAGCAAGTTTTCAAAGGCAAAATTTGAGAGTTAGCAAGTTATACTTGTGCCAAATTTACAAACTCTCTCTCAGTGATTTCATATCATATATTTATATATTAACTTATATTATTATAATTTAATATTAACTAATATAAATGTTAAATATAATATGTACTAATATTGCTTATACAACCTGAGTGGGCCTAATGGTCCCTCTGAAGAGGTCACAAGTTGAAATCCAGAGGGGGGTAGGGTATGTATACCTCTGTAGACTTTACTAGTCAAATTGTTGGGCAGAGGGTGTCCCTTTTCCCACAAACAATGTGGTCTCATACACCAATTTGGTGTTTGGCTTGGTTGTGACCTTACTATTATTATTTGTATGTTAAATTAATATTAATACAAGAATATGAAGCATCTCACATGCTCTGAAAGTTATTTTTCAAAGAAGAAGTTGTGAGTGGTCAAGACATGATCTATTAAGAAAAACATATCCAAAGTTATATATTGATCCTAACCATAATCATATGTATTGTTTGGTTGTTATATTATTTGTAGTGAAAGTATATTCTATGTAAATTGACTGACGATCAAAGTCGAGGTGAATCAACAACAAGTCAGAGGTTGAGGTGATTCGACCGGGTAAAGTTGCATTCGAAGGTCAAGACATCATGACATGGTAAAGGAATCAACATCAGGTCGAAGAGGTCAACCAACATGATTTTGACAGGAAGACGTGTGGCGACCGACTGAAGACCGAATGAATGCCAACTGGTAGTCAACTGATAATACGACTTGGAGTTGACTATAACAAAATCCCGAGATTTACGGGATTTGTAGTCAATGATTTGCATGGATCTGTAATCGTTTTTAGGTGCCAAGTCTTTAGGTTTTTTCTTGTTGCAAATCCTATAAAGAGGTGTGTTGTAAGGTTGTAAAGGCTAATGAATTAATTGATGTCCTTAGAGTAATCTTTAGATGTAGGTTGTTGGTCATGCAGATGTAAGCCGGATTGGCGCAGGAAAGAGGGTATGATGTCGATTGTGTCTTAGGTGTGGACCAAGTTTAGACATGTAACCTTTTATTTAGATTGAATAAGACAAAAAGAGAACATAACACTCAAGAAATGTTGGTTTTCCCAGTTTGGGTTTCTAGGGTAAAATCTATGTGTAGTGTGTGATTGCTTTGTCATTTACGTTCTTGATTAAATTCTTCTTCTCCTCTGCTAGGTTTAGTGTGGAAATGTCTCTCATTTCTTGACAAGTGGTATCAGATCTTAGGTTCGATCAGAGCCATGTCATGCTTTGACGAGTGTATCAGATATGGATTTACCAATCTTGAATTTGAGAACTAAACCCTAGGTACAATAGGAGTTGTAAGTCATAAATTATGTTAAATATTGTGGTAAAAGATGACGAGTAGTTCAAGAATAGAGATACAAAAAAATAATGGCTAGATTTTTGAGCTTTGGAAGCTTAAAATGGAAGATATTCTTGTAGATCGAGAACAATGGACAACGGTCTGTCCAGGTGCCCAGCCGACAGGCATGTCAATGGAAGAATGGGAGAAACTCAAAAGAAGAGTGAGAAGTATGATTCAACTTTGACTTGCAGATTCGGTATTGTTGAATGTATCAGGTGAATATTTGGCCAAGAAGTTGTGGGACAAGATGAGAAGCTTATACCAGTCGAAATATTCGATAAATAAGTTGTTTCTCATAAATAAACCTATCTTTTGAGAATGAGTGATGGCAGTTCTGTGATTGAGCATTTAAATGTGTTTAACACCATTTTAAGCCAGTTATCGTCTATGAATATTAAAATCATTGAGGAGGAGAAGTGTATAAGCCTATTATGTTCTTTGACAGGCTCGTGGGATAGCTTAGTCGTGGTTATAGGGAGTAATACAACCACACTAGCACTAGAATATGTGGTTTCTTCTATGATGTTAGAAGAAATGAGAAGAAAGAACATGGAAGTATTGACCAAAGATGATTTAGTGGTGAGAGGTCGATCGATTGAAAGAGATAAAGGAAAATTCTCTGGTAGAAAGTCTAAGTCAAAGAGTAGATCTAAGTCCCTAGTTCAGTAAAAAAGAAGATGTTGGAAATGCGGTAAATATGGGCATTACAAAAAGGACTGTAAGTCAAGGGCGATCTAAGTGAGTATGGGATAAAATGAGAAGCAATTGACTGAGAAAAAGACAACCCTGAATAAGGGAGGTGATGCATACCCAATGTTGACTAGTACACAGTCGGATCAAGGTGTTTAGTTGATTGACTTCGGATAATCCTATCATATGACACCACATAGAAAATGGTTCTATGAGTATGAACGATATGATGCAGGTGATGTGTTCTTGGGGGACGACTTGACAAACAAAATTGTCGGACGAGGAAAATTTCGACTGATACTGCAAGATGGGAGGAAAAGAACCCTTCCAGGTGTGCTACACATTCCAGGTTTGGAAAGAAATATGATATATGTCAGTAAGATGAGTGATGTTGAGGTACACACTATGTTTTAGAAGGATTCATGCAAGATGGTCAGAGGTGTGATGGTATTAATGAAAAGATTTTGGATTGGAACCCTATAAAATTTATTAGGAAATGTCGACTCGACTGGATGCAACGGTATCATTGCTCCTAAAGTTGACTCAACTTTGACTCAACTCAACCAGACTCAAGATGATTCGGTACAAACCGACTCGAAAAGACATGATAAAATCGACCCGACCGTGATATGGCATGAGAGGATGGGACACATCGGAGAAAAGGGACTTCTATCTATGAACAACAAAGGTATGGTCGAAGGTTTTCCTAAATGTGGTTTAGAAGTCAAATTTTGTGAACATTGCATATATGGAAAATAAATTTGGGTGAGGTTTCCATCTAGAGCGACAAGGGAAAATGGGATACTAGAATTGGTACATAGTGATGTTTTTTACTCGGTTACAGTGCCTTCAGTTGGTGGATCCCTATATTATGTCTCCTCCATAGATTATTTTTCCAAGAAGACATGGATATATTTCCTAAGGAAGAAATCAAAGGTTTTCGAGAAATTTAAAGAGTTTAAAGCTCTTGTAGAAAACCAGACAGATAAGAATATTAAGGTGTTGAGAGCTGACAATGGTGGTGAATTCTGTGGAAAATAATTTGATAAGTTATGTAAGCAATGTGGTATAGAACACCAAAATACCACACCATATACCCCACAACAAAATGGAGCTTTCGAGAGAATGAACAGAACATTGATGGATAAGGCAAGGACCATGCTCAGTGGTTTTGGGATCGCACAAGAATTATGGGCGGAGGTAATCGACATTGCAAGATATCTAGTAAATATGTCTCCTTCATTGGTGCTAATTGACGTGACTCCACATGAGGTATGGTCTGGTAAGAAGCCTTCGGTTGCACATCTCAAATTATTTGGCTCTGATGCATTTTTGCATGCTCCCAAGGAAAATAGGAGCAAGCTGGAAAACAAGGTAGTCAAATGTATTTTCATTGGATACAAAGAAGGAATGAAAGGATATAATATATGGTATCCTGCATCAAGAAGAAAAGTGTACAATCGAGATGTAGTCTCTAGATAATTCGTAGGTAAGTCCGAGCCTAGAGAAGTTGTTCAGACCAAGAATAATCTTGAGATGGTGCAGTTTGAACTGAGGAACAAAGAATATTATTCAGATGAGTCAATTGAATATGAGGAAGAGGTGGAATAATGGATTTTGATGGTAAGGAGTTCAGAAAGAGTAAAGAAACCGGTCAAAAGATATATTCATCCTTCCATTCCACATTCGTGCTAACTGCCATTGACGATGAGCCCAAGTCGGTTGGTGAAGCAGTCGACTTAGCAGAGGGTAAACTTTGGAAGGACACCATGGTCGAAGAGATGGAATCCTTGCACAAGAATGAGATATGGGATTTAGTCAAGTTACCTAGTGGAAGAAATGTCGTCAGTAGCAAGTGGGTGTTCAAGAAGAAGATGAATGTCACAGGACAAGTCGAGAAGTTCAAAGCTCTATTGGTAGTGAAAGGTTATTCCCAAGTCAAGGGAGTCGACTTCAATGAGATATTTTTCCATGTTGAAAAACTAACTTCCATTAGAGTACTAATGTCTCTGGCTGCAACATTCGATCTGGAAATAGAATAGATGGATGTGAAGACATCGTTCCTACATGGGGACCTGGAAGAAGAAATCTACATGAAACATCCTCAAGGATTTGTAGTAAAGGGAAGGAAAGAGTTGGTGTGCAAACTGAAAATATCCCTCTACGGTCTAAAGAAATCACCAAGGATGTGGTACCAAAAGTTCGACACATACATCCTTAGCATGGGATTTGTGAGAAGCAAAGTTTATTAGTGCATATATTCCAAGGAAGGTGGGAATTTCATATATGTAGCTTTGTATGTTGATGACATGTTGTTGATTGGAAATAACATGGACGCAATAAAGGAGGTGAAGAAGCAGTTATCCTCCAAGTTCGACATGAAGGATATCGGTGCAACTAACTTCATTTTTGGAATGGATATTAAGAGAGATCAAGCTACTAGGAAGCTCTAGTTGAATCATACGAAGTATATTGAAAAAGTTATGAAATTGTTCAACATGCAAGATTGCAAACCAATGAAGGTGCCAATTCCTATGGGAGAAAGGCTTACTACTGAACAATATCCAAAGATACGGGAAGAAATAGAGGACATGGCACATGTTCCCTATGCAATTTTTGTTGGTAGTCTAATGTATGCAGTGGTATGCACTCGACCAGACATTGCCCATGTAGTGGATGTGTTGAGTAGGTATAGGTCGACACCTGGAAAGGAGCATTGGACAATTTTCAAGAGAGTATTAAGGTATTTGTGCGGCATAAAGGACTGTGCTATATGCTACCAAGGAAAACCTGGAGGTGACAATGATAACTAAAATGTATATGGCCTTGTTGATTCCGATTAGGTTGGAGATCTGGATTGATAGAGGTCGACCAACATATATGTTGATCTGGATTATTTTCAGCACGAAATGAGAGTGGAGATATAATAAATAAATGTGCAGAGGTATCTCGAATATCCAATAATATAATAGAGATATATCATAGATGCAACCATAAACACAAAGATACAGTAATACACAATTTCTATTAATGAGCGAAATGTACAAAACTGTAGAAATACAGAGTGAAAGACTCGCTAGAATGGTAAAAGCTTATCTTTGAGAAGAGATGTAACAGCTACTCACATTTGAAAGAATATGGATTACAATGAGGCTCTAAAGGCCTTTTTAACATAAAGAAAATCCAAAACCCTAACCCTGTAAGATGAAAATCCAATAGTTTTGTGGACCCCGTTTTCGGTAGTTTGGTGTATCAACTTCCCAGGGGCATAACTTTGGCATACGATCTCCATTTGGGGTGCACGATAGCTTGCTAGAAAGGTATCATCTTGGGGGATCAATTTAAGCCTTCAACTATTCTTGAGGTGCTCAATCCTAAAAAAACTTCATTTGGGCCCTCAAAATGGCCCCTGAAGTTTAGGAATCGAAAACCTGCTAAAAATAGTAAGTTGTCAGAAGATTGTTTTGTGCCAGTTGGAATAGATGGGTGGCCACCGATATCCACATGGATCAATCCTCCCTCCTTAGGAAGAAATGATCCCCATTGCGTTGAGTTCCCGGGGGAGAGGGGAAAGTGATTGTTGAATCTGAAGCTGTGTGAGTTGCTTGCCTTGTTGGAGATGTTGCGTTGCTTGGTTTATGGAAGGTTGTCACGAACCTGTTGCTAGAGGGGTTGAATTTTTTCAACCAGTCGGGATACATGAGATTAATGTGTGCATAAGGAATCTTTGCGCTTTGTTGCAGTCTTGTCAACCTGATTCTGTTGGAAATAAGGTGCTTGGACCGAGGCTTCAATGATTGTAGTGTCCTTTTCACCTTTTGAACAGATTGTGAAGAAGTTGAATTTTGTAGTATGAGATATTACCTTGCGACACTATTTAGATGGGACAGTAGTCAGAACTACCTTTGGTATCCTATAGAGATGACCCCCAGAGTAACATTGACACTACGGGGTAGAGACTCATAAATAGCATGTGCTTCCACATATATGGTTGGCCCAAGAGAACATCATAGACATCTAGTGGGGAAGCATCACATAATACCTCATCCTTGAAGGGATGGATGTCATATGACAATCGACACTATTGGCTGACACAAATATATCGTCCCGAGCGAAGCCACTTGATGTTGTATGGTTGTGGGTGTGGTGTTGTCAAAAATCCCAACTGTTTGACGACCTTTATTCAGATGAGGTTCTTCTGGCTTGTGCTATCAACAATAAAGTGCAGCGAGGTCCCCTTTACCCACATCTATGAATGAAAAAGGTGCTCCCCCTCTTCGGGATCTGTTGGTTCTTCTGGTTAAATTGCTACCATTATGACAATAGCAGTGGGGTTTGCGTCGATGATTTGTCTTCTACCAGTATTTTCTAAATCAGATTCTCAATCAAGGTTTGGTTCCTTGTCTTTGATCTCGACCAGCAATGACTGTTTTGAGAGACATTCATCGATATTTTGCCTGGGGATTTTGTGGAAATCGCACCATTTTCTAGTGTCCTTCTTCGTCTTTATGTTAACCTTCTTTTCTTGTGGCTTGGACTGGTTTTATAAAGGCTAGTTGTTAGGTTCGTCTTTACCATGCTTTGGTTTTGCGGATTTGCAAACTTGAACTCCCACTTGTTCTGGTGCTTAAATTTTTTCTCTATTTTAAGAACATATCGATAAGCAACACCCAGTGATGAGATGTCCAGAAAATCCATTTCAGTTTGGATGTATTTATGTAGAGCCCCACGACATTTCAGAACCAAATGTCACTCAGATTCTTTGATACCTAGCTTGGTGTGCAAGGTATAGAAGGTATTGGTGAACTACGACACTTCTTGACTCCTCTCTTGCCGCAGTATGGTCCATCTCATGTACTGGTCGTCATAGTTTTCAATAGGGTAATATTGTTCCTTGACCACATCCACAAAAAATTCCCAAGTGGGCTCGACCCCATATATTCCAGACTCCTCTGTGGAAAGTTTCTTCTAGTAAGTTTCCCACCAATGTTTGACATGGGGGAGATCCTTAAAGAGTGTGAAGGTGATATTTTCCATGTCGGAGAAATTATGAACAAAGAAATAACCTTCTAGTAGACTTAACCATTTTTCTAGGGCATCTGCATCTATCTGTCCTTCAAATATGGGAATATCAAAATTAACTTGTACCTTGAAAGGTGATGTGCCTCCAAAGTGGTCGCTTGATGAAGACGTGTCTGTTGTTATTTGAAGGCGTTGAAGGATGTGTGAAAAATTCTCCATCATTTCGTCCCTTTGTCATGTGAGAGATTGCTCAAGCAACAGATTAATAGAATTGTCTGATCTATCATTTTTATTTTCTTCCACCATGGAGGGTTTCTTGGGTGTTCAAGAGCGATTTTCCTCAAGAGATATAAGCTCGAGACCCAACCTGCTATACTTGGACCTTGTCAGGGACATGCACTAAAAAAAACGATCAAGAGCAGCCTACTCTGATACCACTGATCCGGATTATTTTTGGCACGAAATGAGAGCGGAGATATATTAAAGAAATGTACAAAGACATCTCGGATATCCAATAATATAACAAAAATATATCATAGATTCAACCATAAACACATAGATATAGTAATACACAATTTCTATTAATGTGTGAAATGAACAAAATTGTAGAAATACAAAGTGAAAGACTCGCTAGAATGGTGGTAGCTTATCTCTAAGAAGATATGTGACGAATACTCACATTCGAAAGAAGATGGATTACAATGAGGCTCTAAAGGCCTTTTAACATAAGAAAATCCAAAACCCTAACCCCGAAAGATGAAAATCCAACAGTTTTGTGGACCCCGTTTTGGGTAGTTTCGTGTATCAACTTCTCAGGGGCGTAACTTTGGCATTTGATCTACGTTTGGGGCACACGATAGATTTTTAGAAAGGTGTCGTCGAGGATATTCATTTTGGGGGATCAATTAAAGCATTTTCTATCATTGAGGTGTTTGATCTCGAAAAAACTTCATTTAGGCCCTCAAAATGGCCCTGGAAGTTTAGGAACCGAAAACCTGCTAAAAATAGTAGGTTTCCAGAAGATTGTTTTGTGTCGGTTGGAATAGTTCGGTGGCCACCAATATCCACCTAGATCACATGTCTTAAAGATATTTGGTGGAGCAATAAGTTGGATGAGTAAGAGACATGCAGTTGTAGCCTTGTCAACAACAAAAGTTGAATACATGGCGGCCACTCATGGAAGCAAAGAAGTGGTATGGATGCAAAGGTTGTGTTCAGGAATAGGGTTTGTTAAGAGAGTTGTGAAGGTAATTTGTGACATTCAAAGTGAAATATTATGGAAAATAACCATGATTATCATTTGAATTCTAATCACATTGATGTACAATACCATTTCATAAGAGATATGGTGGAAAGTAACAAGGTGCTACTGGATAAAGTAGACACGTTGGAAAACATAGCAGACTCGTTGACCAAGTATGTGAGTGTTGTGAAGTTCTCTTAGTGCAGAGAG
>ML832183.1:128468-140455 GCA_009831015.1 Picea engelmannii | reverse complement strand
TGTTGTCTTTTATAAAAGACTAGTCTTGCTGACTGGATTGGATGCATACATAAATTACTAAACGATGATAGTTTTGATTATTAGTACATGCATGAGACTTGTATGTACTAGCTACACATGCATTTCTTGTACATATACACTAGTATGTATGGGTTTTCTTGACTTACTTACTGATAATGACGGTTAATTGTTATGAATATGTGAACCAGGTTTCTTTTCCTTTGTACCATAAGAGACCTTAACCTTGGGACGAAGTTTCTTGAAGGGTGGGTGTATGTAACAACCCTAGTAAAAATTTATTAGGTAATTAATTTTTCTAACATGTTATTAATTAAAAAAAGATTGGTATAATGATACTAATTAAATATTTATTAATTAATTAATTGTTATAATTTGATTAATTAATTACCTGTTACATTCATTGACATGGGTATTAAATTAAGAGGGTTAATAAATTATATTGTTTAATTAAATGATCTAYGTATGCTAGGGGATAAGAAGAATTAATAAACGGATAAGGAACATTAATAATTGGGTAAGGGGCATTAACTATGAGGATAAGGTAATAAATGTGTAGGTAAAGAAATAAATGAGGAGAAAGGGCGGTGAAGAGGGGATATGAGCGGAAGAGGGTTTACGGAAGGGGGATCATTCTACTTGTTTTGGAAGAGGGTTTTCTTGGATTTTTTGTGGGGGTTCTCTTGGATTTGCAGAGGAGAGTTTTTGAGTTGGGTAGTCGGGGAGGATTAGTACAAGGGGCACTGGTTTGCTGGGGGTTTTGGGCATGGGGGCCGGGATATCCATATGGTATCCTGGAGTTAGGAAGTTGTCCTAGTTGGTAGGGTGGAAAAATGGTTTGGGCAGAGTTGGTCCATGGCTTCAAGCTATGCAAGGCAGCAGCAAGAAGGTCAAGAAGACAAGCGGAAAGCGAAGGGTTAGCATTAGACCAAGGTATTTTAAATTACGTATTTATTTTATTCTGTTATGAAATTATTATGGTAAAATTGTTTATTTTTGTCATGAAATTATTATTCGTTGATAAATTTATATGCGTATGTGCTGAATTTATAAGAAATTACCGAGTTTCTGAAATCAAGTAGAAGTTACTGTTTCAGTTTATGGAATTAATGGATGTTAAATTAATACAGTTACTACATATATGCTCTGTGCCTTCCAACTCAAAAAAATATAACAAGTGAGTAAGCAACATTTTCTAGCCAAAGATTGGCAGGTCATTTAGACTACATCCGATCACAAGAAAATAGAACAACAAGCCCCCAAAAAATATATTTTTCCAAATAGTGAAATCAACGCTAGACCAGATGGATGTGATTTTTGGGACCCTCCGCGCCATTCAGCCAACTGAAATAAGTGATCTTGCCTTCAAGTTCCAGAGATGATGAGATGATTTCTTTGATAATAAGTCTGCCTCCTTGTTGTGTTCCCTATATATATGCTGGAAGATTAACTCCTAAAAAACTTTAATTAAATCCAACACTTTGATCTTCCAGCCCTCAATTGCATATGCTTTTAATCTACCTATTTTTTTTAGCCAATCTATGACCACCTTTGAGTCCCCCAGGATCTAGAGTCTTTGTATAGATAGGTCGTGTGCCAGATTCAATGTTTCCCAGACTCCCATAAGTTCTTCTTTAGTGTTAGTGCCCTAACCATAATTCATCATCAATATAAAAACATTAGACTTGTGTGTTTTTATGATAGCCCCTACTCCAGATTGTTTGCCATCAGCCCAAGCGACACCATCAAAACACACTAGAGTGTTTATCGTGTGGTGAGAAATAGAACATGCATGAGCATGTAAAGGCTTATGAGTAAAATTATTTCTTTTAAGGGTGCCAATAATTTTGATAGTTAGCAAAAGTGCAGAAGGAGAAATATTCTTGAAATTTGCAGAGTTTCTCTCCAACCAAATATAACAACAGATAAGGATCGGGAGATATGTAATATCTTCTTTCTCCTTTGTCTAGGATTTAAAACAATCTGACAATGATGATCCCGTCCATGCACCCTTGAAAACTGGAGAAGTGTTTAATCTTTCCCGGATTGATTTAGTGAAATTGCAACTAATGAAGAGATGGTTTATGTTTTCAATTTCGCACTTGAATAATAGACACTAACTAGGGCCTTCCCAGTTTTTTTTTTTAGAGTATCCCACATAACTATCTTTCCCTCTTCTTCCAACCCAATAAACAATTTTATTTTAAGTTGGATATGCCATTTCTGTAAGCCATGCCTCCAGCCATCAATACCCAAGCAACCTTGTGTGGAGATAAGATCCATGTAAACATTTTTTGTAGTGAGGTACCTTGAATGGTCACCTCCCATCCACTTTAAAGTATCGTCACCAAAATGAATGGATGCACCTATGCTGATGAGAGCCATGCGGTAGCATTCCCATTCAACAACCAACGATCTCGGTAGTCCAAGCTTCCCATACCTGTACCAGCTGGTCAAGGGTCCAATGTTTTCAGCGAGGTTCCTTGCCTGAGAGAGAACTGAAATTTTATTATGTCTTAAAAAGGAAACAAGTTCATGGGAAGGAATGGATCTATCATCCAATCCCAGGATATTTTCTCTACCAAGAACCATAAGGTGTCCCGAACCAGGAATCCAACTAATCCATTGAGTGATCAGATGAATGGATTTTAAGAGGTCGCCCCATATTTTTGAGACTATTGTCATGTTGAAAGTAGGCGATCTAAGCCAATTTGTAATAGTGGTTGATGGTAAATATTTGTCTTTTATAACTTCATGCCAAATACCATCGCCCATTGAAACCCTCCAAAGAGTATTTTTTGCTAAAGATTTATTGAAGTGAAAAATATTGTGGAACCCCCAACCTCCATAAATTTTTGTTTTTTCTAGAGTGTCCCATCTGCACGGATGGAAATGAAAAGAATCCTTGTTTCCTCTCCAGAGGGAATTAAACATTATAATCTTGATATTGTTTAAAATAGTGCAAGGGACGGTCGCCAACAACATCCAGTAAATTGGCAGACTTTCAAGAGTAGACTTAACCAAAATAAAACGCTTTCCCAATGATAACCATCTATTACACTAGAGGTCTATTTTTTTCTCCATCTTAGACAACAACCAATTCCAGTCAACACTTTTTTGTAGCCAAATAGTCAAATAAAACCCCAGATATCTAAAACCAGTTGCTAGCTTTGAAAAATTATATGGGAGAACAGTCCTGTACAGAGCCAAATCTACCTCCGATAACCCTTCATGTAGTACATTTTTGTGCATTTACCTTTAAGCCAGATGCTTTGCAGAAAAATTTAATGATTCCATCAATTTCTATCCATTCATTAATAATAACATTAGTCATGATTAAAATTTCATCCACAAAGAAAATATGAAGGGTCTTTATCATTCTAGAAACTCTTATGCTTGCAATCTTCCGTGTTGCTTTGTTTACTTTAAGTAGTAAGCTAAGACCCTCCAATACCAATATGAACAACAAAGGGGATACAGGGTATCACTGTCGTAATCTGAGATCGCTCCTGAAGAAATTAGTTTCTTCACCATTTATGAATACAACAAAATATGAAGAACAGACACAACTCATTATCCAGTTGGTGAATTGTAACCCAAAACCCACTTGAATTAAGATCATCCTTAGAAAATTCCAGTCAATACAATCATAATCTTTTTGTAGATCCAGCTTCAGAATAAGGGACTTGTACCTTTTGTTTTTAATGTTGTGAAGGCATTAATGTGCAGTACCAATGACATCATGTATTTGTCTACCCTTCAGAGATCCGGGTTGTTCAGCAGAGAGGGATCTAGATAGGATCGGTCTGGAACGATTTGCTATGATTTTTGAAATTAAATTGTAAAAAATATTGCAAACCAAAATAGGTCTAAAATTATGAAGGTATTCACCTTATTTATTTTTGGGATAAGGGAAATAAAAGTAGAATTGAGGCCGCCAACAATCTGCCCCTTCATCCTAGATTCCTCAACCATCTCTAAAAGGTCGACTCCCACTAGATAAAAAAAGAAAGTGAAAAAATCAATTATCCAGCCATCGGGCCCATGACTCTTATATTTCTTAAACATAGATAAAACCTCTCTCAATTCTTCTATTCTAATTGGGCAAAGAAGGGAGCTTGCTTCTTCATCATTTACTAGAAGGGAGAATAGCCAGACTAATCTGACTTGTTCACTTGTTGTTTGAAGTTTCTGTGCCTTGAAGAAATTACCGAAATATTTCACACCCTCTACTTTTATATCCTCCTAACATGTATGACATAGCCCATTGGAATGTAAAATATCCCATATGTGATTGTGATTTCTCCTATAACAGGCGTATTGATGAAAGAACTTGGTATTCTGGTCTCCGCTCTGTATCCATATTGCCCTGTTGCGTTGCCTCCAAAAATATTCCTTTTCTTTTAGTAATGTGTTTCTTTCATGTTCCATGATACTTAGATTATGTTCTATATCCCAAGAAAAATCTCCATCGATCCGATGCATGAGATATTATTTAATATTCGACTCCAAATTCTCCAGCTTCATAATGTTTTTTCTATTTTTAACCCTGATCGATTGCTTTGTCTATTTTTTTAGATCCTTTAGCTTCCATATAATTCTGTGTTCCATGCCTCCTTCTGATAGGTATAGAATATCTGTGCATATCTTATGAACAAGGGATATGAAATCCTTTTCATGAAGCCACTGGGAATTGAGTTTAAAAAAATAAGGTTTGTATGTTGGGCCGATCTCTAGCTGTAAGAGAATCAGAGTGTGATCTGAAACAAAGGGGTATTCCAACCAGGAGCGATATAATCCAACTCCAGATAAAATATCTTCTTAAACATAAAATCTGTCCAGTTGTTTGGCGATCGAGCTGGTCCCTATTTGCCCATTCCTCCATGTTGGGACTACTCTATCGTGTTGGACATCAATTAAATGATTGGACTGAAAAGGTGATTTGAAATACTCTACCAATGGACCCTCATGAGAATATCCTCCCCAAACTTCGCTAGATGAGACAGTAAAATTTAAATCTCCCACAACGATCAAATTTTTGTGTGAAATAAACCATTTCCCACCACAACGTTCCATAATTTCTTCCTCTCCACACAAGGGTTGTAGGTGTTTAATAAAGTAATCTTTATCTTGCTTACAATGCACATCTCTGTCAATAAAATTCCACCAACAGAGAGGTAAGGTACCAAATCAAGTTTATTTGGATCCCAAGTAGCCAAAAGACCTCCTGAGGTCCCCACCGAGTTAACAACACAAGTGACCCATGAGGGACGCAAGTTACTCATGAAAGATCTAGATTTTTGTTCGGGAACCAAAGTTTCCTGTAAAAATAGAATATTCAGACATGTTTTACCCAATAGGCGGTGAATATAGGTTTTTTTTAGGGATCCCCCTATCCCTCGAATATTTAGGGAGAGATAAATCATTACTTCTCCCTAGAAAGGGCTTTCACCGTTCTAAGTGCCCCATTATCAGTGGATGGAGAAACTGAAACTGGTTGTTGGTAGGAGGAGGTCAAACACTTATTTCTAGAACTTCAGGTTTTATTGGGGAGTACTCAATTCCCAGGCCACGAGACCAAGCAAATTTATTTCTGTTCCCTACACCATCTTGTCGAGAAATATTGGCTTGCCCATCCAGAGACATGTTTTTATACACAAAGTTCCCCAAAAAGACAAGCAGCGAGACAATAGAAGAGGGGTCTCGAAGGTAAGGAATCAGGGAGTCTAACACCTCATTTAGTGAGGAATCAGTTTCCTCTTATTCACAATAACTAGGAAGTGAAACAGGGTTCCCTCGAGGGTTAAAGGGCAACATGGGGGTGGAACAAGGATGGCAGGGTTCCACTGGGGAAGTTGAAGGTGCATAAACAAGACCTATGACATCTAACGATTCGGGGCTCCTTGTAGTTTATAGGTTGTTGTCGTCCGATGGTGCTACAGTAATGGACTCCTTACCCACATGTCGAAAAGAATCCGCGAAAATGGGCCCAACAGAAACTGAAGCCAACACCAATGGCCTCCCCTCATTTGTAGTAGTCTGTTTTAACCACCCAGAAGCATCGAGAGTCTCTTTTTCCAAACATGCTAAAGTAGAAAAAAAATTAGGGGAAAAAAAGTAGCAAAGAAAGACCGTAACTTACCCGAGAGATTGTCAGGAGGAGTATATGGACTGGTGACCTCTGTCGGGAAGAGGAAAGCCCTGAAGTCGCTTGTAGTATCAACAAGTGAAGAGTTATACAGATTCTCAAGCTGCTCCGTGTTCTCTGAATCATCCATTGAAACCCATCTTTTACAGTCCTGTCGAAGGTGACCAATGCAATGGCAGATGCTACATCTGAATGGTATGCCTAGGTAATCAATTCATTGTAGAGTCTTACAACTCCGCCAGTCAATCTCTATAACTTCCGGAAGCCCACAGTGTATGTTAATTTCGACTAAGACTCTCACAACCTTTCTAACCAAGGCTATAAGGTTATGACTATCGAGATAGATAAAAGAGACAAGGGATTTCCCGATCTCCATGAGTTCTCCCTCGTTCCATAGGTGGATGGGTAAGCTCGGTAAAACACCCAAAGATGGTGCAACTGAAAGTACTCGGTGGTCGTGTTGAAAGAAATGCGCCAACTCTTTAACATGAGGCTGCTAGCCCCCATAACCCACCTGCTTTCCAAAAGAGTAGACAAGTCTTCAAGGGACTTACAAACGAAACCTAAACATCCCCCTTGGTTAGGTGTAAAATTTCCGGTGCATAACCTAACAAGGGAACCCACTGTTTATCAACCCATTCTTGTAATGAGACATTGTTGAGATAACGATAAGATACCATGCCAATAAGACCACATAATGCCAATATAGTCGTCTGTTCGAGCCCCACGTCTGACCCCATAACCATCTTCTTGAAAGCCTTATTTGGTTTCCATAGTTGTCGTCGGCTACCGGAAAGACCCGCAGGAATAAACTCCCTCTTCTAAGCGGTAGGTGGATTCATCTCCCTATGTAAACTAAGCGCTCGGTATGCAACGGGAACCTTTGTAGCAGGACGTGCATAGTCCGATAGTCTAGGGAGAATAACTGAGAAAGTGTTAGGGAAACTTGACTTAACGGGAGAAAGATTGGACCGATAGGATGTCAAATCCCCTGGTGTATAATTTAAGGTTAGGGTACCATTCCCCAGGGAGTCGACACTATCAAATAGGCTAGTCTGCTGCCAAATGACCTCATTCGTAACCTTCATAAGAGCGTCGACGCCTTGTGAGATTTCATCATGGCTAGGCATGACTATAGTGATCAGCCACCTGGGCTCCAACGAAGGTTCTTTGGTAGGGGAGGTAGTCCTATACTCAATCAACGAAGGGTTAAGTGGAGGAAGCGCTACCTAGGTCCCAGGGCCTATTAATAGTATCACAAAAGTTAGTGAGACGACAGGCTCCGGTAAATTTGAGTAGGTGGCGTGGTTTAGTTCCCGAATAAGTAACATTTATGTCTCTATGTCGCAGAAGGAGGAGGTAAAAGGAAGGTGGGAGGAGAAAAACAAGAAACGAAAAACATAGTGACTAAGAAAAAATAAACAGTTATAGTTAAAAACCAAACCAGGTTAAAACTACGATGTTACAGAAACCAGATAGGAAGGAAGAGGGTATAAAGTCGAAACCAGTCTAGTCTTAGGCTATTATTTAGCATCCTCTTTTATAGTCTCGCACATCGACTTTGAAAATTCTCGCACATCGCTATTATTTAGCATCCTCGCACATCGACTTTGAAAATTCTCTAGTCTCACACACATGCACTTTAAATAAAAAAATACTTTTATATTTGCATTTGATTATTTAGTTTTTGCTTTTGGAAAAACAATAACATAGTCTAGGGTGAAAACAATGTTTTCTCTTAATCTGATAATAACTCCAGAATTTACTCAGAACTTACATTATTTTGTATTATCTAGTTTAATTGTGTTGTATTATTTTATCTCTGAAAAATAAATTTAAAAATTTAAGTTAATAAGATAACAATTATTCTTTTTAATTATTTAAATTAAATCCAATTAACATGAACATATACAATTAAAAAAACCTTTAATTTTCTCTAATTTCGTATTATATTAATAATTTAAAAAAATATATATATTATTATCTTTAATTTCTTTTATTTTTAATTTGATGATCTTCAAAAAGATGAAATCATGATTCGGTATTATAGCAAGACGAAAAAGAAAGACGAAATAGAAAGAGTTGTTTTCTTTGAACTTATTGGGC
Organism: Picea engelmannii; assembly: GCA_009831015.1. Classification (NCBI taxonomy): domain Eukaryota; kingdom Viridiplantae; phylum Streptophyta; class Pinopsida; order Pinales; family Pinaceae; genus Picea; species Picea engelmannii. The sequence goes on along the minus strand of ML832183.1, from coordinate 132,183 downwards.
CGCTAAAGTTGGCAAAATGTACCAATCTTTTCAAGAATATAAATGATATGTATTTTTTTAATTAAAAAAGATTTTTAAAAATGTTATTTGGAATGTCAAGAGGTTAAGGTCTTTTTCGAGGACTTTAATAAGAGTTTGTATAAAAATATTTTTAGCTTTAATGTTTAAAGTATTAAAAAATTAATGTTATTTAAGATTTATCCAGTGTCAATAAAAATTAAATTTTGAGGTGCAATTTTTAAACTTTCTTCAAGTTTTACATTATAAAAAGTTTTTTAAATGGATCTATACTAATTTAACACATTAATATTAATATATTTCTTAATACATTATTATTTCTATATTAGGAGTAACCACTACATTATTGTTTTGGTGGTCTACTAATTAAAGCTAGGAAAAATCCAAAGCACAAATTTAAATCAATATACATTTTTTAATACCTTAATATATTTTTTAATATCTTAATATTATAAAATATATTAAAATATTTTTTTTAAATATATTAAAATATATATATTTTAAATATATTAAAAAAACAATTACATACTAAAGTAAAGTAATTATTACGGTCTTCATATATTATTATAAATAATATTATTTTTATAAATTGAGTGAATTTTGTTATTAATTATAATATAGCATTTTTTTCTTGTGGAACCAACATTTTAACTCTACCTTGGCTACACCAACCATTAACATGGCTGGATTTTTGAGTGTCCTACTAAATGAAACCTACACTAATCAGAATTGACTAATTATAACAACATAACACTTAACACTTTAATTATTATATTTATAATTATTGCTAGAGGCTCTACACTCGAATATGAGGGAAATGTTCATGTAATATATAGCATTAAAATAATAATAAAGCATTATATATATAATAATAATAATAATAATAGGTATACATACCAAATGAAATATTTTAATATACTAATTATATTATAATATTAATATATTATAAATATTTTAAAATATATATTGGTTTGAATTTTTTTTATGTTTATTATGTCCTACGTTCAATTAATAGAGCACTAAAATAATTTAGTGGTTAGGGAAGGTTGTGATATATTATAAAATATATTAATGTATATGAAAAAATTTATTAACATTTTTTAATATATAAATATATTTTAATATATTATATAATATTGATATTTTATCATATTGCAATATTAATGTATTAAATCAACATATATTAAATCAACATAGATTTATCTTAAACTCGGATCTATTAAGAGTAGAGAGATCAAATATGTTTACGTGAAAAGCTAATACTTTCCATCTCAACATCTTCTCCATAATACAAACCTTGGAAAAAATAATTAATTTATTGTTTAAATTGGAATTTTAATAAAATAGAACATTTGAAAAATTATAAAAATTATAAATTTTTTATTAAAATTTTAATAAAATTTTAATAACTAGAATAAAAACCTATCTAAAAAATTATATACCATTTTTATATCAATTATTAAATATTTTGTTTATTTATTTTGAATTTAATTAATTTTGTAACCTATGATTTTTAAAACAAATTTAAAAATGATTGTTTAAATTATATTTTAAAATGGATGAAAATTGGAATTTTTTTCACCATTGAACTTTATTTTTATATAAAAAAAATAAGTTAAATGAAATCAAAATTTTAAAAATACCCTGAAATTGATACTTTATTTAAAAAAAAATTCCTATTTTAAACCCACCCAATAAAACCACTCACAATTTCAACTTACTATATCATCAGATTCTGTCAATGTGAGGAAAGCCTGTCAAGTCGGATTTAAAAAAAAAATCGCATCGAATCTAAATTTAATTGTTACTTAAGATTCTTGCCATTACAACGGCCGGATTTGACAAAAACATCGTGTCAGATTTTGTTGAGTAGCCGGTCGGGGGCTGTTAACCCATAAGTAGCATCAGCTTTGAGGAGATGCCGTGCCCTTAGCTCTGTATTATTATATCACATGTTCAAATAACTAGCATACCACGGGAAAGGCAACGCTTAGAAGAATAATATAGTTTTGTTTTTTTGTTTTTTTAAAAGTATATTATTTTATGAGTAGCATTGCAATGGTATATTAATTATGAGTAGAAAAGTGATTTGTTGCAAAGTGTTTAGGTCAAAGTATGATTTATAAGTATTTGGTAGTAAATGTTTTAAACTCTTTCATATCAGTGTAGAAGTATGGACCAAGTCAAATAGTTCATGTATATAAGTATGATTACAACATAAAAGAATCTAGAAGGTATGCAACAAAGAAGATAAGCGTGCCTCTTCTTTTTTTCGTAGTGAGACATAAACAACATTCTTCATTTTTTCATAGCGTTTGAAAGAGAAGGTTGGTGCTATTCACATTCATTCTATAGTAGTAGTGTGTGACATTGCCATGAAGGTCAAGCCTTGATGTTCAATGTGTCCAATGTCAATGGTAGGCCTTGTCAAGGTCATGCCTTGAGATTTATGGATAGTGAATGCCCAGGCCATCTTAAGAGAGATTTGTTTCTTGTTATTCCTTTGTATGGGTGGAATTGGTACATGCTTTGGTTGGGTTTGGTCCCATGGAGGGCCAATGTATTTATCAAATTCCACAACATATGTTGGCAAATGTGGAGGGTTAGTTCCTGGTGCATATACAATTTGCATGACTACTCCAAGAGTACCATTGACTAATCCTGCTTGGACCCATAAATTGTAGGATAACATAACTCGTTGGCCTATACATAGCAAGACATGTTTTTCCAATTGATCATCATCATGATGTTGTGCATTTGAAGCACCAAGTAATTCTGCAGCACTGCGTGCGATTGGCTTATCCAAGGACTGAAGCATGAACTTGTTATGGTTGTCGACAAGAATGTTTGTTGCAAATAGGTGGACTGAAGAATCAAACAATAGACGTTCTTCAATGGCTAAGAATATGTCAGTCCTAGATTGAAGGAGGTTCCAATCATCAATGGTTGGTGTAGCATTGTGAAGGTTGGCTAACAACTGGAAGAAGTGGGACTGGGTGATAGAGAGGCCTTGTTGAGGGAATATTGTTTCCAACTTGACTACAGTGGTAAAGGTTGTCCATAAGCTCCTGCCTGAAGTTTCTCCTGCATAAAGAGGTTTGTACATTACTAGTGGTAATTGACCCAAGTCACCCACAAGAATTATTGAACAGAAACCAAATGAGTAGTGATTTGTTTCTGGAAATGCCTTACGCAAGCGACTTTCAATTTGCACAAAAAGTCTATATCCTATGAAGCTCATCTCATCAATTAGAATGTAGTGAATATGTTTCATCTCTTCTTGGAACACTGCAACGGACTGACCATGTAAAGGCCTCATGTCCTTGATAGGAATCCTAAGTCCTGCATGTATAGTGGTCACATGTATGTTAAATGATGCAACTCCAGTAGGGGCAAGAAGCAATAGGGGGTTATGTTTAGAGGGTGCTTGAGAAGACAATATTTCTTTGATGCAGGGGTGATTTTAAGAACCCCCCCTAAATTTATATGTATAATAAATGGACGAATCCCCATGATACATAAAAAAAATTGAGGGCTATTTTATCAATAATATAAAATGTATATATAATTTTTTGGCGAATATTTTAGTCAATTATATAATCTTGTAAAATATTGGCGAATATTTCACTGAAATATAAAATCTTGTAAAATATTGGCGAATCTTTCACTAAATTATAAAATCTTGTAAAATAATGGC
>ML832182.1:39406-49621 GCA_009831015.1 Picea engelmannii | reverse complement strand
TCCTGCCTCAATTGAACATAAATATCAAAGACATGTCATGGGAGTTTCTCAAGGAACAGTTCTGGGAGAAGTAATTGTTAGAGGAATTCATTGAGCACCATCTCAATGAGTTCAACACCTTACGATAGGGTGTTCGTATAGTGTTGGAGTATGAGACCATATTTATTGAGCTACTTCGGTATGCCCTGCATCTTAACACAGAGAAGTTGGAGGTCAACAAGTTTGTGTTCCTCCTTAACTCCAACATTCATGTGAAGGTGAGGATCTTGATGCCTCATAATTTTCACGATGGAGCCCAGAAGGCCCTCATAGTTGAGGAAGGGCTGACCAATGGGGTTCAGGACATGACTACTGCAAGAACGTCTGGACAGACGATATTTGAAGTGCAACAAAAACAGTTAGGCATGTTCAATAGAACATACCAGGATCACAGGTTGTTAGGTTGGAATCTCCTACTTCAGGGACCATGAGTATTGGACTGAAGAAATTTTTTTGGACATGTGGCGAGCCACATTATCAATGAGAACATCTAGTTGAGAAGGCTAGAGCATTCAGGTCAACATGACACATTATAGTTATAGATTATGGAAAGGCCCACAAGATTCATACTATAGTGAATGACTGCGAGACTGAGCACTATTCCACTGTGCTCGAGATGTCGGGTACCATCACTGACCAAACTTTTACTATGTGGATAAATCCCAACACTAAAGAGATATGTATTTCTGCTACAAAGAATTAAGTTAAATAAATTCGACGGGATGAGTTTAGATATGTCGAAATGGATTTGAGTGCCATCCATAAGGTTGGGGGAAGGGTTAGGGATTATCGATTTAACATGGGAGATTTTATAATGAAGTGGTGATGACCTCCCCCTTCTCTCCTGCTAAAGAGAGGCCATCATGACCTCCCTATCTAGGATAGTTCAATTGTTTAAACCAGATGGTTCGTCGGGCTCCTCGTGGAACCGATTTAACTTGACATGGGACATTTTTCACTTCCTCGGTGCCCATGATGTGGCACCTGCGGACCCTCTCCGTAGATTTTTTCAAATTTGACTCCAGCACTGCTATCTCTATGGGATAGGCTTCCCTCTTTGATGTGAACATGGATTGTAGGCGTAGGCCACTCCCTTCATGACCCCACACTTTGGGAATTTGCAAGTTTCTCTCTCCTTTCCCCTATTTCCAAATCGGTGAACTCTTCGGGACCAGATCTATGGTTCACATTCCTCCCGTGATCAACGAATGTGATTGAATCATGATTTTAGAACTCACAAGTCTTCTCTCCTCGTGACCCTTCTTTTCCTGACTTGTGAATTGACGAAGTGTCGATCCTGCTCGACGTTTACTCTTTGATGGACGACCAAGATTTCTTTGGTTCTTAGCTCCTTGCGATTTCCTCTCATCTCTTCTCTAAATGGTTATTCTTCTGAAATTCATGGATCCCTACCACGTGCCCTTCCAGATCCAACATTATCGATTCAAATCACTCTTCGAGACCTCATGAAGATCCTTGTTTTCTCTCAACAAATCTTCTGAACTTCCTTCTCTTGAACTTATTGATCTTCTGCCACTTGTCTCTTCCTTGAATATGGGTGAATTATCCATCTTTGGGACTTTGGAAAGTCCTCGACTCCTTTGCACACTTGGCACAATTTCTCTTTCGAGACTTAGGCTATTCTCGAAGTTTTTCTGCACTCCTTGCAGAAATATGTGCCACTCTCCTGCAACTTTGCTCGACTTAAAAACCTTCACGGTTCCAAGTTCCTTTGCGAGTTTCTCACGCCCGCTTGGTAGTTTCTCGCTCTACTTCTTTAGTTTATACGGTGAACTCTCAACACCTTAGGTGCACTCCTTGCTCTCAAATCGGTTATTCGAAGGATTCTCCCTCAACCTTATGGAAAAGTTTAAGGCATATCCTTTCCTTTGTCATTGCAGTTCTTGGAAAGCCTTCCTTCACCAGAATGTTAAGCCATTCTGGGATTCTTCAAGACCTTCCGCCGTCTTTATCCTGGGTATGCTCATGGAAGCTCGATGCCCTCCTGTAAGAGTATTCTAGAGTATTCAGTAACCATGGACTATGCTTCTCTCCACACAGTCTTTATTTTCAAGGGACTCTACCACCTTGAAATTTCTCCCTAAGTCTGTAAATAAATCTAGTATGCGCTCCTGAAAACTTCTCTTCTTACTCCACTGAGTTCAAACACATACCCTTGTGTCGGCTTAGAGATTTTCCTCTATGTTTCACGCACTCCTTTCACTTAGCCTAGAGAACCAGACTTAACTTAACACACTCTCAGATAGAAACCAATATCTCTATCCCTACAAATGATTTCTAACATTAATCTACAATTCACAAACATGTAAAATAAATTCATAACACAACATCCATTGAACAAAAATGTAAAACAGGAAAAATTGTCATTTTCTATTAATGGTGGAATGCCAAATTAAAATGGTGGAGTCTGACCTACAACTGAGTCTAGGCTCTCTATGTTTCTCTCCCTGCAACCCGACCAACTTAACCTTGACAACAATTTCAAATATTTATACAAGATTCGATATGAGCTTCGTTCACAAGCTAAGAAATGGTGTTAAATCACCATCCCTAATGCTTATCGAAATGGAAAATTACAATGATGGCTATCTACTCCAAATCAGATGCAGATCCATTTTTTGTGAACCTCTTAATGGCGGCCTTATCTCTAGCTTGTGCGAAATAACAATTTTTCTCCTTCCATCTTGTCTTCAATAAATGCCTGGATCTCGTCTTGGATTCTCAAGGAAAAGATGAGAGGGAAATGCCTCTCGTTTCTTGAATGCGTACCACTCATGAAATATAACTGGCACCTACTGAGTTTTAGCTATGCTCCTACATCATACTCCATAGTGGAAAAAATCATGAGCTCCTTCTCATGATATTTCTAGCATGTTTGATGTCCTCCAGAATCCCAAAACTCTTCTTGGAGCCATCTCTCGAATCTCATGCTTCATTTCTTTTGTTCTTGCATCATCCTCGCTTCTCATGCAGGCTTCCTTTCATCCAACTTCCTTTTGTTGACAATTTCTTCTTCCAAATCCAACATCAACTTCCTTTTCTCCTCAATCACCTTGTCCAACAACTCTATTGGCTGGTTCTTCTATTGAAGACTAGCTCGTTGCACTCACTTCTTATCAATGGGTGAATCACACTGATTTCCCAAGACATATTCTTACTTTGTGGCCTTAGCATGCCACTCTACTGCAATATTCAATCCTACAGGCTCCTCATTAATGAACTGCTTCTCGAATACCACTTCTAATAATAGAATTTCTCTTGCCAGTCCTTCGATTGTTTCCCTTTCAGCTCCCTCCAACTGTGACTCGTGCTGATGTATCTCCTCTCACATGTTTATTTCTTGGTAGCCACCTTCTGGCTCTGGATTGCCCAACCAGTCATCGAGTTCATTTAACTCCAATTTCCACTGAGTGAGTGACTCAATTGGGTGTCCTCCCTTTGGGACAGACATCAATATCTGTTCATTTTCCTCCATGATAGTTTTTGTTGGTTGTCTTTCTATCGCATCTGCAACATCTGTGCTAGCCTCTACGGCCACTTGGTAGGAATATTTCAAATCCTCCAATGATCGGAACATTCCTCGGATCCTCCTTCTTTGTGATGTAAGTTTGGAACTACTCATCATAGCTCTGTGTGAATATTCATCTGTGTGAGGTTTCTCTCCTGTCTCCTCTTCATATATAAATGAAATCTCAATTGAGATCATCTCTTATCCCTTGTCCACCTGGAAATATGGGATGTCTCTTCTACCCACCTGGCATTTTATGAGATCCACTGATCCGCTCTCATTGCCCACCTGACAGCCCTGCAATATCCTTGCCAAACCTCTTTCCCTAATGACCGAGAATTTCAACATGCCTCAGCCACCTCTTTAACATCTGTTGCTACCCCCTAGCCAACAACTTCTAAACAGGCCATCTGGATGTCCTCTTCAAAGGCCATTCATACCTCCAGTGTACCTTTGACTCCTGCTGCATCTTAAATGCAAGCTTCTCCATATGTGCTCATATTTCACTGAGCTCCTTGTCCCTCTCCGCATTCCTCTTCTGTGACTGGACATCTCCTCACCCATGTTTATGACCATCAATGGTCATCTTGCCTTCTACCTTCCTTCCTAACAATTCAGATGCTCACTCTGCAACTGAGAGCATAATCATCTTTTCCTTCACTTGAAATCCATATATGATACTATGGTCTGATACCACTCCTGGTATCAGACTATCTTTGTACCTCCTTCTCTCCGCCTGAGAGAAATTTAGCTCTGATACCACTCTTGTTTATGACCTCCCCCTTCTCTCCTGCCAAAGAGGGGCCATCTCAACCTCTCGGTCTAGGATTGTTCAATTCGTTGAACTGGATGGTTGATCGGGCTCCTGGTGGAACTGATTTAACTTGACATAGGCCCCTTTTCACTTCCTCGACGCCCACGACGTGGCACCTGCAGAACCTCTCCTTAGTTCTTTTCAACTTTGAGACCAACGTTGCTAGCTCTCTAGGCTAGACTTCCCTCTTCAATGTGACCACAAAATGTATCCATGGGCCACTCCCTTCGCGACTACACACTTCGGAACTTTCGCGAGATGCTCTCTCATTTCCCTGATCTTCAAATTGGCGAACTCTTCGGGACCAGATCTACAGTCCATGTTCCTCCCATGATCAACGACTGTGATCAAATAGAGAGTTTGGACCTTGTGAGTATTCTCTCCACATGACCCTATTTTTCCTGACTTGTGAATCAGAGAAGTGTCTATCCTGCTCCACGTGTCCTCCTCGATGGATGAGCAATATTTCTCCAATTCTTAGCTCCTTGATATTTCCTCTTAGCTCTTCTTCGAAGGGTTATTCTTCCTAAATGCACGGATCCATACCACGTTCCCTTTCAAATCCAATGATCTGTATTCAAATCTCTCTTCACGACCTCGTGAATATCCTTGTCTTCTCTCGGCAAATTTCCGAAGTTACTTCTCCCAAACTTCTCGATCTTCTTCCATCTATCTCTTCTTCGACAATGGGTGACTTATCTGTCTTTGGGACTTCGACAAGTCCTCGATTCCTTTTCACACTTGGTGAAATTTCTCTTTCTAGACTTAGGCTGTTCTCGAAGGTTTTCTACACTCCTTACAGAAATTTGTGCCGTGCTCCTACGAATTTGCTCGGCTTGAAAACCTTCATGGTTCCAAGTTCCTTTGCGATTTTCTCATGCCCTCCTAGTATTTTCTCGCTATACTTCTCAATATTATACGGTGAACTCTAAACACCTTAGGCGCAATCCTTACGCTCGAATCAGTTCATTGATGAATTCTCCCTCGGCCTTATGGAAAGGTTTAAGGCATCTCCTTTCCTTTTTCATTGAAATTCTTGCAAAGCCTTCCTTCACCAGAATGTTCAACAATTCTAGGATTCTTAAACACCTTCTGTTGTTTTTCTCTTGGGTATGCTCACGCAAGATCGATTCCCTCTTGGCAGAGTATTCTAGAGTATTCGGTAATCGTGGACTATGCTTATCTCCACACAGTCTTTATTTTGAAGGGACTTAACTACCTTCAAATTTCTCCCTAAGTCTGTAAATAAATCTGGTATGCCCTCTTGGAAACTTTCTTCTAACTGCACTGAGTTTAGACACACCCCTTGCGTCAGATTACATATTTTCCTCTTTCTGTCATGCACTCCTTGCACTTAGGCTAGAAAACTAGATTTAACTTAACACCCTCTTGGATAGAAACCAGTATCTCTATCCCTGTAGACGATTTCTAACATTCATCTACAATTAATAACACAACATCCATTGAACATAAATGTAAAGCAGGAAAAACTGTCATTTTATATTAATAGTAGAATACCAAATTACAATGGTGGAGTCCGAGCTACGACTGATTTTCGACTCTCTGTGTTTCTCTCCCTACAACCCGACCAACCTAACCTTGGCAACAATTTCAAATATTTATACAAGAGGGGTTCTACGAGATTCCCTCGGAAGTTAACAAATGGTGTCAAATCACCATCCCTAATGCTTATCGAAAGGGAAAATTAAAATGATGGTTGTCTGCTCCAAATCAAATGTAGATCCATTTTTTGTTAGCCTATTAATGGCGACCTTATCTTCATCTTGTGCGAAAGCACGGTTTTTATCCTTCCATCTTGTTATCAATAAATTCCTAGATCTTGTCTTGGATTCTCGAGGAAAAGATGAGAGGGTGGTGCCTCTCCTTTCTTGAATGTGCACCATGCGTGAAATATAGCCGGTGCGTGATGAGGTGGAGCAATGCTCCTACATCATGAAGGCTAACCTTTATGTCATGATCTTATGAACTTATGACATGTGATCAATATGGACTGGTTGGACTTGTATTATGCAACACCCAACTATCAGAAGGAACAGTTGAGTTGACCAATGATGAGGGACAAAGAAGAGTGATTGTAGGGAGAAACCAGTGAGTGTCCCTGAGGTTCATTTATTCCCTAAAACTACATAAGTGCATGCACAAAGGATGCAAGTTATAGTCATTTCTTCCCTAAAACTACATAAGTGCATGCGCAAAGGATGCAATTTATAGTCATTTCTTCCCTAAAACTGAAACTACAATGGCATGGCGAAAGGATTATAAAGCCTTTTGGTAGTACAAGAGTTTGTGGATGTGTTCCCATAAAGGTTACGAAGGTTTTCCACCCGAAAGAAAGATGGATTTTACCATCGAATTCAAACTTGGAACCGAACCGATAGCAAGAACGCCTTATCAGATGTCAACACATGAGTTAGAGGAGTTGAAAATGCAACTAAACAAGTTGTTGGACATGGGAATTATACGTCCCAATATGTCACCTTCGGGTGTGCCTGTTATTTTTCATAAGAAGGAGGATGGGTAGTGGAGACTATATATAGACTACCATCAATTGAATAACGTAATGATCAAGAGCCAGTATCCGTTTCAAATAATAGATGATTTGTTTTATAAAATGAAAGGCACGATGATGTTTTCAAAGATCGACTTAAGATCAAGATATCACTAGTTGTGAATCAAGTAGGAGGACATTCCTAAGACCGCATTCAAGACACAATTCAGGCATTACGAGTTTATCGTTTTACCGTTTGGAATAAAAAATGCCCCATGGGTATTCATGAGCTTGATGAATGGGGTGTTCCGTGAATACTTGGACAAGTTTTTCCAAGTATTCATTGATGACATATTGATATATTCTCGGACGATGGAAGAACATGATGAACATTTGTGCTTGGTACTACAATGTTTACGAGAAACCAAATTATACGCGAAACTATTGAAATGCTTTTTTTATCAATCGAGGATTCATTATTTAGGGCATATTGTATCCTGTGAAGGAATCACTATGGATCCAGTGAAGGTAGAGGCTATTATAGAATGTCCTGTGTTGACAAGCATACCAAGAGTATGCAACTTTTTAGTTTGGTAGGATATTATCGATGATTTGTCGAAGGTTTTTCAAAGATAACAAAACTGATCGCGGAATTGCATAAGAAAAAAAAGAATTTGTATGGACCAAGAAGTGCGCATAAGCATTTAAAAGGCTCGGTGGGATATTGACGATAGCTCTGATACTGAATTTCCTCGACTTGGATAGGGATTTCTTGGTATGCACAAACGTGTGAAAGAAATATTTATGCGGAGTATTGATGCAAGACAGTCAAGTGATCGCCTACATGTCAAGGAAATTAAGAAGGCATGAGGAGAACTACGCAATACATGATTGGAAGTTATTGGACATTATGTATTCTTGGAGAGTGTGGAGACACTATTTGATTGGACATAAATTCGAACAAAAAAAAAGATCATTGTAGAATGTAGCAATTTTTGTGGAGAATGACTTGAATCCAGAACAAAAGTGTTGCTCAGTATTTCTTAGAAAATATGATTTAGATTAAGTACGTTAAATGAACATTTAAAAGAGTGGAATATGCATTTAGTCGAAGACCAGGAATGTTCTTGGTGATACCTCTTCAGACGATTATTCGAGAAAAGATTCTAACTATACAGTTTGACTATGACTAGTATAAAGAGGCTAAGGAAATTATCGAACAAGACACCATGATGGTACCAAGGCTTGAAAGATATGCATTGGAAAATGACCAAATGATGAGGTATAATAGCCATGTTTACATACCACCTAACGAAAAATTTAGAAATTTGATCTTAAGCAATGCTCATAGAGAAGTATACATGGCTCATCCAGGAGTCATGAAGATGAGGGTAGACCTTAAAGATGTTAATATTATTGAAAGGAAAAAAGGAATACATAGTTATCTATGTGGCGAGATGTCTAGAATGTCAGCGAGTGAAAGATGAACATAGACATCCGACAGGATTAATACAACTTCAAGATATTCCATAATCAAAATGGGAGGTCATTTCGATGGAATTTATTGTTGGATTTTCGCTGATGGAAAGGAGGCATGACTCAATTTTCATGGTAATTGACACTTTGACGAAGAGTGCACATTTTATTCATGTGCATATGATGTATCAGGCACCCGACATAGCTGTATTTTTTGTTAGCGATATTGTTAGACTGCCTCGTGTGCCAAAAAGAATCATAGTCGATAGAGGATCAATATTTACAAGACAATTTTGGTCTAGTTCACAAGATTCCTTGGGAACCCAACTGAACTTGAGTACAACATATCGCCATGAGATAGACGGGAAGAAAGAAATAACAAACCAAAATTTGGAAGATATGTGGTGTATGAATGTGTTGGACCAAAATAAAGGTTGGGAAGAGTTCTTTCCACTAGTAAATTCGGTCTACCACCACCAATATCATGGTACCATTAAGATGGAACTATGTGAGTTTCTCTATGGGCGACCGTGTCGAATGCCATTGAGCTGAGATAGATTTGAGGGTAGGGTCCTGGTGGGACCAGAAATGATACAAGAAATGGAATAATAAATGAAAATGATAAGACAAAGGATTAAATAAGTTCAAGCTTGATAGAATAGCTATGCTGATGCACATCATGTTGACCGCAACTATGAAGTTGGCGAATGAGTTTTTTTGTAGTTGAAACCACACCAAATTTCGATTAAGTTCGAAAAGTGTGCTAAACTCTTTCCTAGGTTAGAGGGGAATTTCAAAGTTGTGGAAAGGAAGGGACCCATGGCCTATCGACTGACCTTGCCTCATTCTTGGAGGCGTATGCACGATGTTTATCTTGTAAATGTTTTGCGACATTATTTTAGCGATCCTACACATGAGATTGACATGAGTTCCTTACGGTGTCAAACGAGGGTGGACTCACAGTGGAGCTAATATACATTCTGGACCATCACATTCGATAGTTATGGCGTCGAACGGTCGATTAGGTCAAGGTCTAGTAGGAAAATTATAGTTCACACTTGGCTACTCGGGAGGACGCATGTGATATGTATCATCAGTTCCTTTTTGATAGTTTAGATATATGGATCTTGTCAGATGATTTATATACTGCATTTTGTATACTTTACAACTCTGGGACAAAGTTTAAAACAAGAGGGGGTGTCTGTAACATCTTGCTCTCGTGAGCACGTGTTATTGAATTATTCTTTGAGGACACTTGTGTGCAAGTGATCCAACTATAGTACATGGTTGTGGTTTCACTAATGGATTTTTATGATAATGTCGATGGATTATGATTTTATGTTATTTTTTATATTGCATATTGACAAATGTTATTAACGAGTTTCCCTATGTGATCTGAAAATGAGTCAGTACTTACTCTACACAAGATTTCAACTGAGAATCATTTTTTGACAAATTATTTGCATAAGGATAAAATGGCATATGAGTCCATTATTAATCATTTTTTTAAACAATAATACATAACACACATGAACTCAAAATGGAATAAGAAAAAAGACAAGAGAGAGACAACCGATGTTGGTAACGAAGTTCACCCCTCCTGGTTTACGTCTTTGGACCCGCTTCAATTGGAATATGGATTGCTTCCATTCCTTATTCAAAATATGTTGGGACCTTCGCATAAGTTACTACATAAGATATGCCTTCTCCTTAAATGAGAATTCAAGAAGACTACTCACACTCATATCTCTCCATACATCAAGGATAATTCCTTACATGAATAAGTATCTCAATACTTAGAAGTAGTAACGCTATGGCTCTCTAACTCCAATCATTAATTCCTCATTA
>ML832181.1:21944-32960 GCA_009831015.1 Picea engelmannii | reverse complement strand
TTATTTCAAAGTTTAGTTTACCTCTTCGCTCACATTTTGATGTACTTGATATTTTGTTTCTGTGACTATCAACAGGTATGGGATAGTTTCATCCTCTAGAAAGCCATGAAAGAATTTTATGGCAATGACCTTGAGGTTATGATAGAAGCAATTCAGAAAAACATTTATGTATGTGTCCCCCTTTCTATCATCTAAAAAATGTAGTTAAATTGGTAGATTACTCATTTACTTCTTCATCATAATGATCTTTTGAAGAATTTTTTCTTGTGCAAGAAAAACAGTTGTAGTTTATGTATGTATAACGATTGTCATCAAGGATAAAATTTATGTATTGTTTAAAAAATAAGATAGCTGGTCTGATGAAGTAACTACATGGGAGAAATGCAATGGACATGAGCTTGCCTGCCCCGGATCGTAAGTCTTAAAATTCCTGTAGTCTGCTATCATCCTTGGATTGCAATTTGTGAAATGATCTTGTTTTAATGATTCTATTAACTATTCCACCAACATAGGGCTCTTGATGAACTTGGTGAACCATCTTTTATTGCCGTCAACTCTTTTTGTAAAACCATCAGAAAACCAAAGCTATTAGTTCTAAAACACAAAGGGAGTATAATCATGTTAAACCTCTGTAAGGTCATATGCAGTGTAGATATGAGCTTTCTCATATTTTATGCCTAGTGAGACAGGGAGCTAGACACTCTTTCATAAGTTAGAGATGATGTTTCTGATCACTTATCTCTAGTTCTCTGCAACAAAGGAAATGCCAGTTTACCCTTGGAGCAAACAATTACGAGCTGTGTTCTTAGAAAAGCTTCAATGAGATGTGTTGCATTGGATAGGGATATGTTTTCTTTCATGTTAATATTTATATATCTCTTAGCACATTGGATTAAATACAACAAAAACTAGTATGGCACTCGTTGGTGCAAAGATAATATATTGTACTTTTAAGACATTAGTCAGTGCAGTCATCCTAGTTTGAACCACATCCCTCCAACTAGCCTCAAACATAAAATTTTGATTTTGAGCTACCAAAGCTCAGAGCTCAAACATAACTACATAAAGGGATGGAACTTGTGACATGTATATGGCTCCATAGAACACGTTTCCATTAGATGACATTTGTTGATGTGAAACAGGGTCCAGGCCATTGAGGGTTTGACTCAAACTGATACCAACCACAAGAATACCTATGGACTTTTTAGATAAAGAGTATGCACAAATACATGAGGATAAACTATTGTTTATCAGGGACAAATATAAAAGATTTTATGGGCACAGAGAAATTAGCACAACAATAACAAAAAAAATAGAGAAATCAAAAGAACTAGTTAAGTGACTCAAAAAAGAATAGAAATTGCTCTATGGAGCAATTTCTATTCTTTTTTTAGTCACTTAACTAGTTGTTTTGATTTTATAGACCTTACTTGGAACAATAGTTAGATCAAAAGACCTAGACAAAATGATAAAGACATAATGACAAGCAGGATGCATTAACGACATCAATGACATAACAACACTCCTTAAACCAAATGAAAGCAGACACATAAGATAAGATAAGACAGTCAATGGGATATAGCTTGGGTGGTTAAGAGGAAGATTCATTATCCTCCCCACCCAGGTTCAAATCCCACTTGTGACATGTATGCCAATCGTGTGTCGGGGCTGGCAAGGTACCAACAATCTCACTCTCACATAAGTTCTTGAGGGTGGGGCGATATGTTTCCAAACAAGCCACAAAATTGGGGCGATATAAGTTCTTTGTAAGAAAAATTGCACTTGAGATGTCACAACCTATTGTTAGTTCTTTTTGAACAAAACCAATACTCGAACACAATCTTTGCAACCATAGAACTTCCTTACTTCCATGAGTGGCTACCATGTACTCGGTTTCTGTAGTTGACAATGCAACTACACCTTGCCTCTTGCTCATCCAACTGATTGCTCCACCAAATATGTTAAAAACATAACCACTTGTAGATTTCTACGGTTTAGATCTGCAACCCATTATGCATTAACAAAGCCCTATATATACTCATAGACTACCTTAATGAGAATTTGTAAATGTATTTGCATGATTAGATGTTTAAATGTGAAAAGGGATCGCATATCATCTACCTGTGGCAAATGCAAAGCATAATAGACATAAGCATATGCTTAGAAAAGGGAAAAATTGAAGGAATGTGAATGTGAGAAATTTTATTATCTAGAATAAATGACTGATAGGAACATTGAGTGTGGGTTGGTAGACTTCTCATTAAGCTCATTTTCATGATGCAATTTTATGATATGCTTTTATGATATGAGAAGTGGCTTTTGGGTTTCCATTTATCAAATTTTGCAAAACATCATGTGTTAGGGAGCAATGTGGCCTTTAGAGAGTTGGAGAATATTTTTCATGTTATTGAAAATACCTATGGTATAGTCTAGACTCTAGACTACATGCAAGTGCCAACTAGGAAAAACCTATACTAAGAGTGGGATATCTAAAAGGCTAGCATTTATGTATTAGGGCTTATATATCTTAGTTTAGGTGTGGATTAGATTGAGTTAYTGTTTGTCATTATGATTAGCCAAGTATGATTGAATCTAAGAGACACATACATTAAGTGAAACAGAGCACGGAARAAGAATATGACAATATGGTATAGGGG
The DNA here is from genome assembly GCA_009831015.1 of Picea engelmannii. NCBI lineage: Eukaryota > Viridiplantae > Streptophyta > Pinopsida > Pinales > Pinaceae > Picea > Picea engelmannii. Next base: position 30,303 of record ML832181.1, on the reverse strand, counting down.
GRAGTCCTAAGGCTCAAGTGTGAAGGCACAGAGGAAGGTGTCATCTTTTTTAACACTATTGAGTTTCAATTCTGTTGAAATGTTGGGTGAAGGCATAGAGGAAGATGTCAAGTATGATTGAATCTAAGAGACACATACATTAAGTGAAACAGAGCACGGAAGAAGAAGATGACAATATGATACAGGGGCAAGTCCCAAGGCTCAAGTGTGAAGGCATGGAGGAAGGTGTCATCTTTTTTAACACTGTTGAGTTTCAATTCTGTTGAAAATGTTGGGTTTAACTCAATCCAGAATGGAATCAAAATTTATTTGCATTTGTTGGGTTGTTGAATTTGGTTTTTGCAATCCACTCTGACCTGATGTTGTCCTCCTCCGAGTGAGTATTTATTGTTAGAGGTGCAAATGTGAATAGATTTGAACTTTGCACTTGCTTGTAAGTTAACTGTTTGAAACGTGAATGTGTTTGTAAGAACAAGTGCATGTGTGTTTGTGATCCTTGCATTTATGTAAAAGAGTTGGTGTTCTTCTAAGTCTATGCTTTGTAGGCACCTGCTTACTATAGTCTAAATTTCAAGGAAGTATGCTTTTTGTAATTAATCTTGAGTGCAACAAAAATTTGTTAGCCTGGTATAACATCTTTAGGCATGTGTGAAACATTTGATGGCCTGAATAAGGATTATCACATCTACCTGTTGCTCCAAGTCAGTTGCCATCTAGGTACTTTTCATTAAGAGTGGGTTATCTAAGTTTAGTATTTATATATTAGAACTTTTGTATGTTAGGTTAGGAGTAGATCAGATTATATTCTGTTTGGTTTTAGGATTGTTGGAGTATGACTGAATCTAAGTGACACATATTTCCAAGTAAAATTTTAAGGCCCAATTGTGAAGGTTCAGAAGGTGTCAATGTTTCTTACCGTGCTCAATGTTGTTCCAGAGTCTGTACTTAAGGCTTAGAAGTACAGTGTCTAGGCATCCGAAAGTGAGTAAAGGGTAGAGAAGAGAGAAACGTCAACCTTCGGCAAGGGAAACTAGGGATGATTTCTGTGTTGATGTTGTCTAGCTTCCAACTGTTACTATATGTTTATATCTTGTTCAATCGCTGCCCATGAACGTTCGAGTTCAACCTGGGTAGTGGTTGTTTTAAGAATAGTATCGAAAAGGTTTAAGGCAATGTGTGTTTGATTTGATAATTCGGGTTCGATATTGGGTTGTGTTGGTACAGGGACAGTCATGGAGGAACAGTAAAATAAGAAAACCTCAAAGGGAGTTTGAGTGTTGTCTCAATTTAGTCATATAAAAGAGAGTTTACAGTTTCAGGAATGAAAAAGGGGTGCAAATCAAAGGCTCTTTCCCGTAACTGGGTTATATTTTAATAAAATGTATGAGGTGGGAGAAAACATTTAGCTATCTATCTAGTAAGGCTTCTATCAAGGGAGAATCTCACGTATAAACAAAAGAAGAAAAATGTGAAAAAATAACCCGATGAAGCATAAAATATATATAGAATTCTGAAAGTGTTAACTGGTCTTATACCTGTTGATAGCTGGTACAGAGGAAAAATAGTAAACAATATAGAAAACCAAAATTCATTCACTATAGTAGAGGTTGCACTAAATTATAGTGAAGCATTCATCAAGTACGAATATGAAATCAAACAAAATATGAGATATAAGAAAACAAACTCATAACACAGTCGTGACGGAATTGAGAATCTTCATATTTTCTTTATATTAACTCTCAAGATGTAAAACCTCTGTTACAATCGACACAAAAAGGTCCAACCCCTTTTCTTTCTTTCTATGGTATATTTATACAATTTTACAATAAGATGGAATCTCAATCGTTGCAAAATTTTCAGTTATGATAGGGAGGAGAGAAATCGCTCCATTTCTTCTTCTCTATCTTTATTTGGTGCAAGAAGCTTGTCCTCGCGCATGCTAGGTACATGTGACACATCTTTCAACCAATTAAGATATCAACCTTGATGGTTCTTCTTGACAATTGGCTTCAAAAGAGTAACAATCTCGGGCTAATTGCGACAACCTGTCTTCCATCTGTCTGTCTATGATGTCGATAGCGCATAATTGCACACTTGGTTTAATCATACATTTATCTATTTGGACTATGTCTTCCATAGTCACTTGTGATATCTCGGCTAGATCTCTTTCCTCTTTTTCATTTAAATCAAGTGATATTTTTTCCATATTCATTTGAATCAATGCCTCGGCATTATCTCCGCTATCAATGCCTAGCAGATTACCATCTATAGAACTAAAAGTCTCTTCTAAAGATTTTGTTACCCTATTGGATTGCAGCTTACCTTCTGAGATACTGTGTTCCCATTCTTTTAATAGAATGTTTCTTCTGGTCTGCTCCGAAATGGTAAACTTGGGAGTACTTCCTAAATCCCTGTTGTTTGTAGCTATCACAACCTCTTGAAAGGTGACCCATGCTACTCCAGCTTCTCTTTCTCTAGCAGATAAATTCTCCAAAACTTGATTAACCAGCAAGCAGTTGTCCCGAATCACCTCTACCTTGGCGAGTAAATTTCGTTGGGCCGCAGAGACTCTGTTCCGAATCTCCATCGCTTGGGACTGGAACATCCCGTTATTTATCACTTTACTTTTGACAATTTCCACTCTAGCCTGTAGCTGTTCGATCAAATATTTTTGTTGGCCCACTTGCATCTGACCATTCTGAACCACCAGTTGTGCTTGTTCGAGCTTAGTCTTGAGCATCTCTATCTCACTTCTATCGGCCAACCTTGCTTGCTCTATTCCTACACTTACCTAGTCTTTGGCAGCCTCCGTTGTTGTGGCTAGTCTAGCTTCTAGTGTTTTGATGAGATGATTTTTTTGTTTCAGCTGGTTTTTCAAAACTTCGACTGAAAATTGGTTCGTTGTGGAATATGCCCCTAATGTCCCAGCTATTTCCATTGTGAACTATTCATTCTTCTTGTCCTTCCCATCAGTCATAACTTTGTATTTCTTGGCTATTGATTCCCCTTCCTAATAGAATTCTCTCTTTACCACTACCTTTCTCTTCTTATCAAAGAAGAACTCATTTCGAGGGAGCTCGTCCACCCTTATAGGCCTCAATTATTCATTTAAGATCCACCTTGCGTCAATATTTCCCTGAGTTGACTGCAAGGGAGTAACTGATGCGATAGGATCTCTGATTTGCTTCACTGATTGTCCCGGAGTAGTAACCGGAGTCTGCTTCTTCGGTGGGTCGGGAGTCTTTATCTCTACTTTCGGACTCTTAGTTTGCTCTCCCCCGTCCTGGTGTTTTTCTTGACAGGGAGTCACATCCTTGGAGCCTTCGGCATCTTTTTGTTTCACCTCTGTTGTACTCGGATTCTCACCCCGTAATACTGTGGGAAGACAACTGCGTCGATGTTCTTGGAATTTCAGAACATCGGCCCTCTCTTTAGGTGCCAAGGTTTGTATCCGAGCTAAAATCTCGGCATAAGATCTTGCACCTCGGAAAATTTCATCCGAGGGTGAATTTTCATGTTCAAATCTCTTGAGTCCGCAACTGGCCAAATGATTACTCACGACCCTTTGCGGATCGTGCTTCTTGAATTCAATAAGGACCAATTTTAGGTCTTCCAGGGTTGTTGCCTCAGCTTTAGCATGCCCAAAATCTAACAAAGAATATGAATTTAAATGAATAGGAAAAGGTGGCCATACCTTCTTTGAGTTTCCCTTAAGCTCCTTGCTTATGCCACCGATTACTATTTTTCTAGCAACTTCGCGACAAGCCAGCTTGTCGGGGATAAATAATGGTAATGCATGCGGGGGAACAGATGCCTCGAAAACTCTGAGATATAAGAATTCACCTTCTACATACCAGTCAGCTATACTGCTCAAATTCATCACTATACTATCCGAGATCGGGTGACCGAAAATAGTGACATGCAGAGGTACCATCACCCAATTGAATATTTCATATACGAAATATGTCGCTTTGTTTTTCCACAATTTCGAATGATAGGCGTGGATGGACTCGGCCTCTGCTGAAGTCCAACTCCAGCTCATTAAGGGAAATGGTGTTAGAAAGCATACGATGTCCATAATGTATGCAGACATAAAAAATGAAGAAATATTTCCGCTCTCTTTTTGTGCCCGATACTTTGTAACCCAATTGGTCAAGCTATCAGACAGCATTTCCGCCCAGTCAAAGGAACAACCTTTGGCGACTCGATGTATTAGAGGCACCCATTGAAGAAAGAAATGTGAGGTATCCTCTCTCCCGTATAATCTGCATGTCATCATAGCTACATACTTGAACTATGGTTCCAAGGAAGCTATTGAATATATACCATTATTGTCTGCCCTGAACCTCGTAGGGTGCGAAACCCAATCTCTTATAATGCTAGACATAGTCTTGTCATACTGCACACATTCCTTCTATTTGAACTCTTCCAAGAATTCGACATCATATGTAAGGTCAGACGTTGTGGGAAACTTGTACATAGCTTGCAGATGTTCAGGTCTGAAAGTCCCGATGGTGACCTTCTGCTCATTCATGATGGTTCTGGTTGATATGTCCACATGGTCTAATGCCCATCGGACCATACCATAATAGGGGAGCAGTCGTGGTCTGGCCGCTACTTTATGCATTCCCGATTGAATGACGATCTTATATTTGGTGGTTATGTCATCTTTTTCATTGTCGCTGGAATCATCAGAATAATCCACTAATTCGGCCTGCAGAACATCAGAAACGAACGACCAGTTCGGGACAGAGTCGACACTTCGAGGTGAAGTATCAGCGACGTTGTCCAAACCTTGTCTTGAAACCTCAACGCTGGCTTTAGATGTTTTTCGCGGGGCCATGACGGGAGATCCTGCTTTAGCTCTTCTGCGATAAAAATATGTATACATACAGAAGTTAGCTCACTGAGAAAGTGTGCTCTGCGTAATATAGAAATGAATTTGTTATAACGAATAACAACTCTATATATTTGAAAACTCAGTACTTTTCAAGAACAGATCAGTCAAATAAAGCTTAAAAATAAATTTAGCAATAAAAACCCAATATTTTTTATCGATTCGCCTTGTTTATAATTAATGCCATAAATTTTGACAGTTCGAAATGTCAGTTGGCATAAGGAAAAATTAAGACTGCCTCATAAACTGTGCATGCATCAAATCACGAGAGATGTTGGTTTAGCTTAATTAATCGATTTTACCAAAGTTAATTAATCTTTCGGTACTCGTTGTATCGAGAATTTTTTCTTTAACCCTTTGAACCTCTAACACCGGAAATTGCGATGATTTACTTTGGTTAATAAAAACGTAATTGTGATTAGGCGCTTAATTAATTACGTAATTATTTATATTCTCCATATCGCAACTCAGAGCTTCGAAGGTATAGTTTCCGGGAAGTTTTCATGTCGAGTTGTGAAACTGCAAGATCACGATGATATGTTTTAATTAAAAGGGAGGATAAACTCGGATTAAGTGTTTAATTAATTATGTTCATATCTTTATCGTGACTTCACGACTTGGGGATTAGACAGTGTATCTTTTTAAAAGAGAACACGTCGAGTAGCGAATTTCCGACAAAACTTAACCATGGCTTAGTTTTTACCTTTAACCTTAACACAGGTTACTAAAATACAGACTTCATGGTTTCGGCTATCGGGGCTAAGAAAATAAGACTTTTGGATTTAGTGAATGCTGAGGCGCGAAAACCCGATGATGTTTAATCGTGATTTAGGAAAATTTTACTCCCATTACAGCCCTGGGTAAAAATTTAAATCGATTTCGCCGTTTCATTGCTCGAGACTTGTGAACTACGTGATCTATAGCATCCAACATATGAAATCCCGAGGTAGAACAAAGGGGGAAAAAATTTGACGAAAAGTAGAACTCGCCTCGAGAGTACAATAATTATCGTTGCTTGTGTGATAAGACTTTAGGGATCTTGAAACCACAGATGGAAAATACAAAAACCATCTTTTGATTTCGAGCATTAAGACATGAAATTCGAGACGGGCTAGAAAAAAAAAGGCGGCTCCAACACTCAGTTTGAATTTTGTTGAAAATGTTGGGTTAATCAATCAAGAATGGCATTGGCATTTCTTTGCATTTGGTGGGTTGTTGAATTTGGTTTTTGTTAAGAAGCCAGAGTTTGTGGTTGTGGGTATGGGGATGCCATTTTTGAAATTAGGGTTCATGAAGGTGAGTGGGTGGTGCATCACATAGATATGTATGTAAAAAGAAAAAAGAACTAAATTCTCATTAAGGCAGGATCCCCTAAGACTTTACAAGGTTTTATAATTTAGTGAAAGATTTGCCAATATTTTACAAGATTTTATAATTCAGTGAAAGATTCGCCATTATTTTACAAGATTTTATAATTCAGTGAAATATTCGCCAATATTTTACAAGATTATATAATTGACTAAAATATTCGCCAAAACGTTATATATACATTTTATATAATTGATAAAATAGCCTTCAATTTTTCCTATGTATCATGGGGATTCACCCATTTATTATACATATAAATTTAGGGGGGGTTATTAAAATCACCCCTGATTAAAAATTCAGCTTGAAGAAGCGAAAAGAACAGAAGAAGTCATGAAGTCTCAGATAATGAAGAAAGAAGAAGAGGTTGAGAAGCTTAAAGAAGAAGTTGTCACATTGAGAAGTAAAATCGCCAAGCTCAACATGAATGTTGAAGAGACAGAAACATCCACACCAGTTATAGAGAATGAAGAGAATCACTCTAGGTTACTAGAAAATAAGAATGAAGAAAATAGAAAGAGTTATGCAGAAGTACTCAAAGGAAGGAATCATGGTCAACTAGAATCTAAGAAAAATATTAAAGATACATCTTCAAGGGGACCATCCATGTTCAAGACACAAAGAACCTTCAATCATGATCATGATCAGTCACGACAAAAATTCAGAAGGACTACACCACAAAGAAGATCATTCACTCCCAGGTATGTAAATTTATTTTATGGTCATTGTTTTTATTGTACTAACTTTGGACATAAGGTTGCAGATTGCAGAGATTATAAAAGAAATGTTCAAGCAAGAAGTGCCTATGTGGCCACATGTAACATTGAGTGTTACAAATGTCATAACTATGGACACATATCCAGTGATTGTAGAAGCATGATCAATACTTCCATGAAAGAGAATATTGATATCATATATAAGAAAGTATGGATAAGAAAACAAGAAGAACATGTGAACAAAGACCAGGTACCAGAGATCGCAAGGTTGACAATAAAACGAGATGAAGAAAATTCTACAGAGAAAAAGAAAGATGTCAGATACAGAAAGGTTTGGAAAATAATTGAAATAAAGGAAGGCCAAGTAAATAAGGAATAGGTTCAAGAGATATTACTTTCAGGCATTGCAGTGAAATATGAATCCACAGACAGAAAGAAATAAGTCAGAGCTCAGAGAGATAATGAATCTACCCATGAAGATGATGATGAATCTACCAATGAAGATAATGATGAATACACATCAGAGTGGGAATTTTTCTGAGCCATCCATCTTAGGGACACCCAAGTAATATGAATATTAGACAGGGGAAGTCTATGCGATAGTTGTGACAGACCAAAGAACCATCCTTCGAGCAGCTTGCAAAGTTTGAGAAGACAGATTCAGAGAAATCAATTAGAAGAAGTACAGTTTGATAGTATAATGATAAATGGGTTAGCATTATGGAAAGTTGTGCAAGTAGAGTCTTGGACAATATGGACAAATATGGATTCGTAAAAACACTTAGCAGGTTTGGATAGATATATGATAGTGGATGAGAGCATGGATTCATAGATTGGTTCAGAGAATGGTTCAAAGACAAAGGAACATTATCATAATGGATGATAATTACACAGGAAATGGCTCAAACAATGCTAATGGATTACAAATTGACAAATATCTTTTGGAAACAGGCAGTGCATACAGTAGTTCACATTCAAAATAGAGTAATGCTCAGAAACAACACTGACAAAACTCCCTATGAGCTATGGAAAGGAAGACCAATAAATGTGAAGCACTTCGGAGTTTTTGGTAGCAAATGCTACATCAAAAGAGAAGATGGTAGAATGGGAAATTTTGACTCTTGTGTGGACAAAGGAGTACTTTTTGGTTACTCAAGTACAAGGAAAGCATACATGTGTTACAATCTGAGATTGAACAAAATTGTGGAAAGCATCAACGTAACAATTAATGAAATAGGCAAAAGAAAATGAATCAATGGAACATCCTTCTGAAGAAGAAGCATAAAATGAAAAAGAAGTAGAAGAGAAAGATGAAGATGAAGAGAATATGACAGAATCATAAGATCAAGTTCAACAAGTATCTCCAAAGACACCTAGAAAA
>ML832180.1:11744-53265 GCA_009831015.1 Picea engelmannii | reverse complement strand
AAAAGAATAATTTAATTAGTCACAATAATTTTAATGTCTCCTCAATATAGGATTAACTTAATAAGACCAATAATTTAACGTCTCTTAAATACAATATTAATATAATTAATACCAATATATTAAATTGCCTCTTCAAGGGTTCTATTGTTATCATTGAAGTTAAACTTTTAAGTATCTCCCAAACAACTACTCCTTCTTTGCATTCACCCGTGACCAAAAAAATAGAAGTTAAAATTCAACAAATTTAAGGAGAATAAGTTGAAAACAAAGACTAATAATTAAATTCAAATGTGCATGCCCGACATCGATATTAACTTCTCAACTTCTAAGGAAGAATAAGTTAAATTAATGATTGCACGTGGGTTTTAGTTATTTCAAACTAAAATTTTAATTTATTTCCATGACACTTTAGGGAGAGCGACATTCATATCGACTTTGAACTCAAAATCTCTTATAATATCTATTCAATTAGTAGAGTGTAATTTCTGAAAAGTCAAACCTACCAATCAAGTCAAACCATATAAGCATACAACCATTATCATCGACCAACCATGGTCACGTTTATGCCAAGTCATGGAACAATACCAAGCATCAAGTGCAAGTCAAGGAGCAATCAACAACACTCACACAAGGTGCTAAGGGGCCCATTAGTTGTGCATTATTAATTGTGTTTCTTGTTCTACAAACAAGGAGGTTTCATACACCAATTTAGTGTGGCTTTGTCGTGATCTTAAAAATAGATTATTATTATTATTATATAAATAAAATTTTGAATTTTATTAACTGCTACCGGAAACTAAAAAAAATTCTCTTATCATTCAAGTTGCTAAAAATTAACGCAAAGAATAAATGACGAAGTTTGACATCCTAAATCTTGAAGATTAAGAATGGTCCTGGAAGTGATGTGGGTTCCGAGGCTTTGTCACTCTTGTCAAGAAAAATACAAAGTATTAAATTAAAGGAAACACTAGCCTCTTGGCATTACACAGATAACAATATCGATCGTTGCTATGGACTCGCTCTTTAATCTAAGAAAACTACCACACTCGTTAGATGCAAAATCTTATTTAAGTATTAGTGATAATTTTGTAAATGGAAGCGATTGTAAAAGAAAAGTTACCTCAGTTTAACCCTTTCATAAATGAAATAAGGTGTAACACAACAAATGTAATTTGTAAGATTGCAAAAATAATTTTACCACGACCATACGAGTTTCAAACTTGAAATAGTATTAAATTACTATGACTGAACAATATTCTAACTTTGCGATTTTGATAAGCTTTGAAAACGAACAACAAGATCTAGTTCTCATTTTCAAATAAACAAAAATGTGATCATAACCAATTATGAATTGCAGAATGGGGAATAGATTTCTTTGATGACCCAATGTGATTCTGGTTTCCAAATTTCAATAAAAGGTTTACAAGGAACCTACGAAATTCTGTTTCGAATTGGAGTTAAATATACACGACTATATAACTTCAATTTTGATTTGCAAATTCATATTGAATTCTATTTCGGTTTGAACATAAGAATTACATCAACTCAATGAATCCAACATTTTCAAAATGCAATTTTGACGAGATCCCATATATTTATTTACATAGATGAAATTTATGCTACAACGTCCATGGATTTAAATTGAAATTTCAAGATGATTCCACAACGATTAATCAAAATTTTAATTTTCCAAATGTACAACGATACTGAAACAACTATAAAATTTCTAGTGTACAAGTTTACTCTGACTAAAATAATAATTTTAGGAATAAAATATCGGAACCATTGGGGATTGAGAGTTGATGATGTTCTTCAACATCTTGCACTCCTCCTTACTTATGCTTGCTAACCACAGAAACTTCATTGGTACCTCCCAGCCAATGCTAGGGGTACTCTTCTTCCCCCTTAGCCCCCCGAGTTGTAAAGGGGTTTCACACAAGAAACAAAAAACCAATAGTGCCAAGGATTTATTTGCAAGGAAGAGCCTCCACTCTTTCCACAATCTTGGTATCCCAACTCTCACAAGTAAAACAAAGTCCTTGTTGTGGACAACGTGTTGGATTACTGAGAGGGGGGGTGAATTAGTAATAGAGCAATTTAATCTTTTTTAACCATATAATCCAAGTGTTATATCAATGTAGCATTATCATCCAATAATAACAGTACACCAGTGTTTTACATGGAAACCCAAAGCGAGACAAAACCACTGAATGTTTTTTCTTATATGTCTTGAAGAATTACATTCACTGGAAGCACCAACTTCCTTTGTTTTCCAACTGCAACTGGAAGGAGGCTCCAACCCCCTTGTTTCTCGGGCTACAACCTGAAGGAAGCTCCAACTCCATGTAACATCCCGCTCTTGCGCACACTGAGCAAACTTATTCTTTGAGGACACTTGCTTGCAAGTGATCCAGATTATTATACTATTGGTCGTTTGATTATGATTATGAGGCAGAATGGATATGATGATATGTTGTTTTGTTGTATTGACATAGAAAGGTGTTATTGACTTGGCACTCTTGAGTGTGTAGGACTTTGGACCTTGAGGATGCAGAGGAATCGATGAAACCCCTTGGACTCTGAATCGACTCAGGGAGTGGACTGTTGGGTTGAATATTGTTGATGTGACATATGTACATATGATTAGATGTTATGATGATTGATTATTATTGCTGACATGATTTGTTGATGATGTAGACTGACGATAGCTTTCCGAATAGACTCACATGTGGAGTAGAGGGGTCATGCACAACAACCAGAGACTTGAGGGGGAGGTGTGAACAACAGTCCTTCCATAGCCTACTAGCACTCTCGTCATGGCTCGAACGGTAGGTTCACGATTACCTAGTTCGAGAAGACCCACGATGCCATGAGGGCAGACTTTGACAGTCTCTCATGATGATTCTAAGGGGCGCACAATAAGGCAGGGGAATTATTCCTTAGAGGCCCTTAGTCTCCCACAAAATCACCTAGAAGAGTATTGACTCCAGGGGTTTTTGATGTCTACCAAGTCAATCAAGAGGCGAGTGGCACCCTTGGAGCACGTAGTGCATCCTGAAGAGCACGTCGCGCAAGGAAAACGAAAAGAGGTGAGTGGCACCCTTGGAGCACGTAGTGCATCCTGAAGGGAACGTCGCACAAGGAAAACAGAAAGAGGTGAGTGGAACCCTTGGAACACGTGCTGCATCATGAAAGGCACATCACGCAAGGAAAGCAGAAAGAGGCAAGTGGCACCCTTGGAGCACCTAGTGCGTACTGAAGGGCACATCGTGATTTTAACTAGTAAGTGAATAAACCTAGATGGCCTTAAAATGAATGATGTGTTAAGTAAGATTAAAAAAAAAACCCTAAGAAAATGTCGCCTAGCCTAGTGAAATTAAAATCTAGGTCTAAGTGGAACCGGTGGTCAAAAAAAAATAATAACAACAACAAATAAACATGTAACAAGAAGGAGGGTAAGAAATTCAAATTTATTTATTAAAGTCAAAATTTTAATGGAGGATTAAAATTTAAAAAGGGAATTGGTTGTTTTTATCAATTTTTTTTGCTAATTTAATTTTAGATAAAATAAATAAAAGAGGATAAATGGTTGTTTCATCTACACTTGCTAATTTAATTTTTAATTGAAGAAGAAAAAGGGTAAATGGTTGTTTTATCTACACTTGCTAAATTGGTTTTTAGTTAAAAAGGAAAAAGAGGGAAACTTAAAAGAAATAGGAAACCTAAAGAAAAAGGGAAACGTAAGGAAAAAGTTGAATGTCTAACTTAGTAAGGAATATTGTCTTTAGAACTTTCTAATTATGAACTCAACTAGGAATTTAGTAAAGGCGTAAGTCATTTAAGAAATGTAAGGAAATTTTAGGACACCTAGGAGCATTTTTAGGAATGTTTTTAGGTGGGTAAGGGAAATAGGAATAATTAATTAATTAATAAAATTAATTTTCTAGTGCAACTAGGGGATTGGGCAACATGTGTACGGGGGAGGTTTTTCCTAATTAAAATTTATGAAAAAGGAATTTAATGAGAATTTGGGAAACTAATTACTTAAAAACTCTATAAAAAGGATGGAGGAGGAGGAGTATGGATCTCATCTTTATGGGTAACGTTACGCTGCTGAATTTTTGTCTTGACTGAACTTATCTTGTGGGAGTTGGGATATCCATCTTGGGTAACGAGTGGTAGCTTGACCTTGCGAGGCGAGCTAGGTGCTAGCTCTTCTCTGGTATTGTGTCTGTGGCCCCTTTGTGTCTTGGGGGGATCAGGGGGAAGAATATTACCCCTAGCATTGGATGGGAGGTACCGATGAGGTCTCATCAGTTGGAAAGTGGAAGCTGGACTAAGTGTGTGCAGGACAGAAGTTACGGAGCATTTGCGTTTGGCTAAGGTACACCTGTTTAAGTTGCTACTAACAATGAAATTAATTTACACATGTTATTTCTCTGTGCTCGGTTGAAGATTTCATCGACATAAGTTGGCATGCACCTGATTTCCTACGGTATTTGTAATCCCCTTGCTTGTTGTATTCTGAATTGATTTCCCTTGACGAACCTAAATTCTAATTGCATTGACTTATCTATGTGGGTTTTATTGATTATGAAGAAGAGATTGTGTTTTTATCTTCCATCCCTTATCCCTTCGGTCATCAATCCATGCCTAAGCAGTCGGTCAGGAGATGAATCGAAGGTCATCACTTCAGTCTTTAAAGACCTATAGATTCAAATGCTCTGTTTTTTTTCTCATGGATGATGAGTGAAGGATATTTTTTTCCCAGTTATCTATCCCTTAATTATCTTTGCATTTTCTTTTATGATTAATCTTTAATCATCGCGCCTTCTTGTGAATGATTAAATCTGTGATTTGAATAACCAATCCCTGAATGTTTAAAATCTGAGTTGAATGTTTAATTCGTGAGTGGTTAAACTCTACGTTGAATGACTAAATCCCTGAATGTTAACCTTTGTGTTGAATGAGCATCTTTGCATTTTTGGGTAAAATCTCTGCGTTGAATGAGCATATTTGTGTTGGACTGAGAATAATGTTGAATGCTAAATCCTTGAGTAATTAATATTGAAGGATTAATCTCTTAAGAATTCATTCTTCTTCTTTTTTTCAATTTTGTTTGCCCAATTCGTTTCACCCATTTCATTTTTTACTGTTGACTGTGTATTTCTATTGTTGGCAATTCATTTTCACTGTGGGAAATTCGTTTTTTACTGTTGTTGTGTATTTCTACTGTGGGAAATTCATTTTTTCTATGGGGAAATCGTTTTTACTATTGGCAATTCATTTTTTACATTTGTTGTGTAATTCTACTGTTGGCAATTCGTTTTTGTTGTGGGCAAATCATTTTTACTGTTGGCAATTTGTTTTTTACTGTTGTTGTGTAATTCTACTGTTGGTAATTCGTTTTAATTGTTGGCATTTCGTTTTTACTGTTCCAATGTATTTTAACAACGATTTCATTGACAGTAATTTTATAGACGGTAATTTTATGGAAGGCACATATTCGATTTCATATATTGTATGGTTAGCGATTTAATATAATTAATAGTCAACGATATTATAGACGGGTGGACAGACAACGTTATCATGGCTAGGCAGCGTTTCTATTGGTGATCTGAAATGTGTTTGCAGATTCTACATCCGCTGGTTTATCACAATAAATTATGCATTTTTCAATTAACGATAGATTTACCTCTTTTTAAAAATCAGATTTTACATTAAAAATTTATTTGCATTTACTAATTAATCACTAAATTATGATAGTGATTTTTACCATCTTAAATTAAAAACAGAGTCTCCATTCATTAAAATTTTTGAAACTCAATAACCACTTCATGAAAGGGAACGCATGTATATTGCCTTTTGTTCTATAGTCAAAATGTTGGTGCTTAAAATACGAAAGCCAAAATGTTGGTGCTTAAAACACTTTTGCAGGTGTTATTATTGGATTATTTATTAATTTATGTATTCAAAAATTCAATTCCATCAACAATTGTATAACCACTTTAGGATGATGGTTGACTAAACAAATCTGTCCAATATTTTTAATGATATAATTATATTTTTCTAGATAGTGAGTTCGCCCAGGTTACATAGCTAGTTACCCAACATATCATGTTATATAAGACCCAACATATCATTGTAAACCCGAGTGATATCATTATAATTATCATAGATAGTGATATCATTATTATAATCATCATAGATAGCATTTTTATGATGTTAATTCCTGTGTTTTTAATATGGAAAAGTCCCTACGCTTTTTAATTTGAATTACAACAAATTTACCTTATCATATAGACAATGAATTTACATTATCACATTGAATGATAGCGATTTATTAGGCTCTGATATTTCCAGTTTTAGATAGCGATCTATTTTTCTTCTGCATTTTATTTGCAAATGAAATAGCATTTATATTTAGTCAGCAATGTCGAATATTTAATCAGCAACGTAGATCATTTTTTATGCTAAGTAGTTCACTTATTTTAATGAACAGTGTATATTTGTTGACAAGCGTGTTTGACTTCGTTAAGTGCATATATTAGTTCACCTTTATGATAACATTCATGATAATAGTAACAATTATAATAGTTCACATTCTTGGTCACGTTTTGGGTCACAGTTATGATAATGATAACATTTCTAATAGTTCACTCCTTCACACTTAGACATTATTCTTAACGGATAATGGATTAGGGTTGTTGGTGAAGTCGTTTAATAGCTTGCACAATTTAATTGAGTGATATCATATTGCGTCTTGTATACCTGTGGCTTGGGGGCATGGGTGTAGTCTTCTTGTCAATTAATTCGGTCTCCTAGTGCGTTGAAATTTTCTTGGGTTATTGGTCTAGATGTGTTATGTTGTGCCAGGGTTACCGTCATGCCTATCTCCTTGTGACGACATGATTCTCGATGAGGGGATCATTGCACACCCTGATGGATAGAGGTGATTGATAACCTGGATGGAGTCTATGCTTACTGATGTGGGTGATTGTTCGTTGTAATTGATGTTGGTACTTGGTTTTTTAACACCTTAATGCGCTGGGTTTGCGCGCGTCATAGAGGTTCCTAGTTACTGGTCGTCGAAGCCGAGGTGTCGGGTTGTTGGTGTTGTCCTTTATCTTGTAGGCATTGTCTTGCTTGAGTCGAGCGAGTAGTCATTTTTATCTGTCTAATGATTACCGCATGTTTCATCCAATTGCATGATGTGCTAGGATGTTGAGTCGTTGTTGTTTGTTGCCCGATATGCGTGCGTTGTGTTCATCGTCAAGTTGTGTTGTTTAATTGTTGACTTTGTTGTCATCATGATTTTTAAAAAAAATTATGCACTTGTTGGTGTCGCTTGTAGTCGTAACGATGGGGTCATTACATATGGTATCAGAGCAAGTTCAACCCTGCGACTGTGGATCTCCATGCTTTCCACTGCAATAAACCCTTGATTATTAACCTCGCGTTAACTTAAAAATTTAATGTTTCCATGCGGTGATCTCGATTAGAGGACGTCGTAGAGGTTTGCACCATGGTGTCATGGAAGGAGGTTCGACACCTCTAGAAGTGCCCGCGCCCTCAGAGTCTAACCCCCAAGGGGGAAGAACAAGCCCTTGGGCTGGATTTGATTGTTGTAAGGGATGATCATGGTTTGACAAGGTCCTTCAAGAGATTGTCAAAGGCCTTGATTCACCATCTGTACTGAGATGAGGCTAGGGCACATGTACCCCTAAGGGTCCACAACACACCCCTGCCAGTACCGTTAGCATTCACTGAGAACTCGAGAGGTATGAGTTCTCAAGTCTACGAGTGTCATGGATAACTGAGTTGTCGAGGCATGGCTAGAGAGAAAGGAATTATGCTTCATGCTTTGTGGTTACTACCTCCAACTTGAAGGTCTGCTTGGCGGTCTTTAACCTAAAGGGGAGCGCTCTTCTATGGTGGAAGATGCTCTTGTTGCTTTGAACATGGTCATCGAAGACGTGTCATGGAAAATGTTCGAGGAATGGTTCCATGAGAGGTTTCTTTCTAAGGAATTCGTTGAGCATCAGCTCAACGAGTTCAACACCTTGTGACAGGGCGGTCGTACGGTGCCCAAGTACGAGGCCCATTTTTAGAGCTGCTTCGGTATGCTCCACACCAAATCACAGAGAAACTTAAGGTCAACAAGTTCATGTTTGACCTTAATGTTAGGATTCATATTCTACTTTGGGTACCAGGAGTACTGGACCAAAGAAAGTGTGTTAGAATGTGGGGAGCCACATTACTAGCGTGACTCCCCAGTGGAAAGGACTAGAGTAGTTGGATCAATCGGACCACTACCATGGGATATTTGAGCAAGGCTTATTAGATTCTTGTAGCAATGAATAATTGTCAGGCAGAGCACCAGTCGACTGTGCTCAAGATGTCAAGTACCATCGCTGACCAGACCCTTAGTATTTTGATAGATCTCGGTGCTACCAAGAGTTTCATTCTGGTGCAGCGCTAAAAATAATTAAGGTAAATGCAGTCAAACAGGATGAGTTTATATTTGAAGAAATGGATTTGGGATCCAAACAGAAGGTCGGTGGGAAGGTTACGGGTTGTAGCCTTAACCTGGGAGAGTTTTTCACAAGTGCCAACCTATACATCACAATCTTAGGATCTCATGATGTTGTGATCGATATGGACTGGTTGGAATCGCTTGAGGCGATACTCAACTGTAAGAAGAGACAGTTGATCTTGGTTGATGATGAGGGACATAGATGCGTTATTGTAGGGAACCAGGGATTTTCCCTGAAGTTCATCTCTTCCTTGCAGCTACAGAAGAGCATGTGCAAGGGATGTAAGATTTATTTGATCCTTGCATTAAACGAGAAGGGAGTAGTGGAAGGTCTAGAACACCTTCCAGTGATGAGAGAGTTGTGGATGTCTACCCTGAGGAGTTACCTGGGATGCCTCCGGAGAGGGAGTTGGAATTTACCATAGACCTAAACCCAGGGACTGAACCGATAGCAAGAATGCCTTATCACATGTCAACCCCAGAGTTATAGGAGTTGAGAATGAAATTGAAGGAGTTGTTGGACCTGGAACTTATACATCCCAGTGTGTCATCATGGGGTGTGCCTATTATTTTCATACGAAAGAAGGATGGGTCGTGGAGACTCTGCATTGACTACCGTCAATTGAACAAGGAAAGGATCAAGAATCAGTATTCATTTCCAAGGATTGATGATATGTTTGATCATATGAAAGGCATGACGACGTTTTCAAAGATCGACTAGCGATTAAAGTATCACTAGTTACGGATCAAGGAGGATGATGTCCCTAAGATCGCCTTTAAGACGAGGTTTGGACATTACGAGTTTGTTGTTTTACCATTTGGATGGACGAATGCCCTGGGGGTATTTATGAGTTTGATGAACGGGGTGTTCCGCGACTACTTGGAAAAGTTTGTCCAAGTATTCATTGACGACATTTTGATTTAATCTCGGACGATGGAGGAGCATGACGAACACTTGCGCCTGGTACTACAGTGGTTGCAAGAGAACAAATTGTTTGGGAAATTGACTAAATGCTCATTTTATCAATCGAATATTCACTACTTAGGGAATGTCATCTCCGTCGAAGGTATCATTGTGGATCAAGCAAGGGTCGAGACTATTATGGAATGGCCTGCGTCGATGAATTTCCCAGAAGTGAGTAACTTCATGGGTTTAGTGGGATACTATCAATGGTTCGTCAAGGGTTTCTCAAAGATAGCAAATCCGATTATGAAATTGTCGAAGAAGAAGAAGAAGTTGTTTGGACCAAAAAATGCATGGAGGAATTTCGGAGGCTCAAGGATCTATTGACAACGACATCGATATTGATGGTCCCTGACATGGGAGCGGAAATCTTGGTATGCACTGACACATCCAAGGAAGGATTAGGCAGATTCTTGATGCAAGATGGTCGAGTGATCACTTACATCTCGAGAAGGTTGAGAAGGCATGAGGAGAACTATGCAATGCACGACTTGGAGTTGTTAGCCATTGTTTATGCCTTGAGAGTTTGGAGACATTACCTTATTGGACGGAAATTTGAACTAAGCGGACCACTATGGACTACAACACATATTTACGCAAGTGACTTGAATGCGCAACAACGACGTTGGTCAGAATTGCTTAGCGAGTACGATTTCGAGATTACTTACATAAAGGGGACAGTGAACAGAGTGGCAGATGTGTTGAGTCGAAGACCACACATATTTTTGGTGATGCCTTTTTCAGACGAATCTACATGAAAAGTTTCTAACCTTACAGTGCGGCAATTACTAGTACAAAGAGGTCAGGGATTTTACCAGACAAAACACAATAATGGTACCAAAATTTGAAGGATTTACATTGGACGACGACGGATTAGTGAGATTTAAAAATCAAATTTACGTACCATCGAATGACGAGTTGAGGAGTTTGATCCTAAACGAGGCTCACAGAGCAGTGTACATGGCTCATCCTGGAGTCACAAAGATGAGGGAAGACCTTAAACCCTTATTCTTCCGGAAAGGAATGAAGGCGGACATAGTCAACTACGTGGCAAGATGTCTAGAATGTCAACAGGTGAAGGTTGAACATAGACAGGCAAAAGATTTATGCTGATAAAAATAGAACCTACCAAGAGTTTAAAGTGGGCAATCATGTTTTCCTGAAAGTAAAAGCCAATAGAAGTTTCCTGAGGCTAGGAAACTGTTCGAAATTGGCAGCTAGATTTTGTGGGCCATTTGAAATCCTAGAAAGGATTGGCCCAGTTTCATATATGCTTGCATTACCTGCATCCATGACTGTACATAATGTGTTTCATGTTTCATTGCTTAAGAAATATATACCTTATGCTAATCATGTTATAGATTGGAATGTGATTGGAGAAAGAAGGTGTCTTGCAAGTACACCCTAGCGCATATTGGACCGAAAGAAAAAACAACTCTGAAATCGAGCCATAGGGCATGTAAAGGTCTAGTGGACCTGGTACGGTCCTGAGGACATGACATGGGAGCATGAGGATGCTATGCGGGCAGAATACCTGCATCTCTTTCAATATTTTGGAAATATTGTTGATGTTGTGTAAAGAGTTGCACTAAGGACAGTGAAAAAATAAGGGGAGGGGATTGTAATATCCCCAAGGACAAGCCCCTATTGTATTTATGAATTGTAAACATGTTTTTAGGCTGGTGAGACGAGTGTTGATAAGCCAGTGGGCTTATGTGTTTATTGGGCCGGAGAGCCTAAGTGTTAAAGTCCAGGAGCTTGTTTTTGTATATGTAATTATGAAAAACATTAATAAAATATAAACATCGTTGCGTGCAGACCGACCACGAAGAAAGAGTGATGGGGGACTAATCTTCCATTGGGTGGGTAAGGGAAAGGGGGATGAAAGGTTGGAAAGACGGGATAATCTTAGGGGCTTAAGTCCTTGAGAATAATACAATTTATTATTATTCCAAAGATGTGTGAAAGAGATGTTTTTATCCTAAGTCCTGGGAGAGGCAACGTGTGCAAAAGGGAACGCATGCAACTCCAGGAAGACAAGTGTCGAACTGGGCTCATGCAGTTAAAGTTGAAGAGTCAGATTGTGTTGGGGGTTCGTCCTCCATTATGCTATCTATTGTCTACCTTGTTTGGTGTATGTGTCTGATCTCTACATAACCACTCACATCTAAGAAACTAGTCGAGAGGGAAAAGTTGACCTCTGTGTCATGTGAACCAAAGTTTATCCACACTGCAAATCTAAGTTCATGCCTTAACCATTTGGGTCATTTTCCTATGTATTATGTGAGTCGTGTGGTGTCATAACTATGGGTTGTTGTTGCCACACAGTTCCTGGACTGAATGTGGCTTGTTGTCATCATTTGTTCCTTATTGAACCTTGTTGTTTCCCTCACTGTGTTGAAACTAGTTGAAGAAGCGGGTTGTCAGGCTCGTAGTTGAAGAGGCAGGTTGTCAGGCCTATGGGAAGCTCTCTTCAGGTGAGAGAGTTTGTTGGGAAGTGGTTTTCTCCTAGAGAGAGTCCAGCGCTAGCTACGGAGCTGTGAGAATTCTTGATCTAGCCTATTGTCGAGACCCTGAGAGGGAGGTGAAGCAGTCAATGGACTGTGTGATAATGAAGGTGTATACTCCTGGGTGGAACAGGCATGTGGGGAATGAGAGTCCGTGAGTAGTGGGCGTAAGAAGGCTCTTGGAGATAATCCTTCTGGTTTCATTGTGCATTTTTCTTGTAGCCTCAGTCTAGTCTAGGATTCCCTTGCCTAGGGTGGAGCTTGGTCCCAGCTCAGCGTTGAACCACTACTGAGTATGATGAGCAACGGGGTATAAGGTTGGGAGGTTCATGGAAGGTATGCACATAGTTGGTGGTGTTACACCAGCTTAAAAGATAAGTATCAATATGTGCTTAATTTATGTGTATTTTATGCATGTTTGTGCTATTGATGCTTGAATGTTATCATGTGTTCTGTTGCGTATATGAATTACTGTCTAATTTACATTTGAATATGTATCATAATAGTAACTTTGTGTTATGTGTTTAATTTCGATTAAAAAGTATGTTATATGTATATATATATGGGAATGTTCCACAGTAGTAGCATTGCTCAGCCTGTTGGTGGTTGCGGATGTTACAAATTGGTATCAGAGTAGTAAAGGAAAAGTTAAGAGTGTTTGGGTACCATTACTTGGCCTGTTGGTGGTCGAGGATGTTACAGCGGGGAAGTGGAACTCCACCTGGGTTTGAAAGGCTTCTTCACATCAGTATTCATGAACTTGTAGGACAGGGATAAATTCTTTGAGGGGGGGGCATACTTCCATGCCTCAACAGGACTGTACATGCGACCATGGAAGGAAAAATTATCCCCAGAGAAAGAAACCTTCAAGAATGTACCCGTCTAGCTGAGGCTTTACTCCCTGCCGCTAGACTACAAGCTGCCCTCCACCTTTGAAGGAATCGGGAACAAACTTGGAAAATATGTGAAGACATCGGAAGCAACCCTAAAAGGGAGATATACCTCCTATGCAAGGATCTGCATAGAGATGGATGTTTCGGGGGCACTCCCAGAAGCCATAATCCTGGAATTCGAGGATGAGGAATGGATATAAAGCATCGACTACAAGAAGATCCCATTCAAATGCAGAAGATTCCATGAACATGGACACCTAATCAGAGAATGCCCTCTCAATAAAAAACAAGAAACGGAAAACACAAAAATATAACAAGATGAGGATGGGTTTATAAAGTCGAACCATAGGAATAGAGCAAATAAGAAACCAAGTAAAGCCCCAACATGAAGTAATCTGAAAGACGGGAATAGAACAGAAGGGTGGGACAAGACCAACAAAGGGGAAGAAGGAGGAAAGAAAAAGGAAAAATCTAAAGAATCTAGGGAACAAGCAACAAATAAGAACACAGATAATCCAAGCAACAAGATGGAACATGGGGGTAGCGCAACTCCTATGGATGGAGAAACCAAATATGCCAACACCTCCATGTAGGAGGTAGACAGAGACATGGAAATGACACCAAGCGAGGTAGGTACGAAAGATCTTGATCTCAAAGATATTGTGGAAAGGGAAGGAATAGCTATCCCAAACATATTGGAGCAATGGAAAAGGCAAGGTGCAGACAATGTACCAATGGAGCAACTAGATCGTATCCAATACCTCTTCCTCCTAAGAGAGGAAGTAAAATACAGAGGGCTCAAGCGCACGCACGGGGAGATAGGACACCTAGGAATCAAAGCAGGTGAGGGACAACCACATCTCTCACCCAAGCAAATGAGAAGGAAGAAAGGAAGGAAATCAAACAGCATAGCCCTACATGAAATAGGAGCTCTATTGATAAACTCAGGTAAGATCAAAAATCTCTTTCCCAACTCCCCCCCACATGTTTAAATGAAGATTATAACATGGAATATTAGAGGCCTAAAAATCACACGAAAGAAAAGAATCCTTAATAACAAACTGAGGAAGGAACAACCGGACCTCTATTTCATCCAAGAGACAAAAGGCACTATAGATAGAATGGAAACAATCAGCAAAAAATAATGGAGCAAGTACAAGATGTTGGTTGTCGAAGGACAACAGGTGGTAGGAGGTATTTTCACTTTGTGGAACCCACAAGTGATGAATCTACTAGCAGTCGAAGCCACTAGACACACACTTTTGGTTAACATGCAAATCATAGGTAACACAGAGGTGATTCTATGCACTAATGTGTATGGACCCCAGATGTTGGAAGAAAAGAGAAGAATGCTCCTAGACCCAGAAAACCTAAAATCTCATTCCAGCAACCTCCACTGGATCCTGGTAGGGGACTTCAACATCATCATGACACTTGCGGAGAAAAAAGGAGGCACCAGGAGATTGGATAAAGATGCGAAAGAATTTTCAGCTTTCATTGACAAAGTGGATATGGTGGGCATTAGAACTAGTAATGGCCAGTTCACCTAGAACAACAAACAGATAAATAAACATCAGGTAACGACAAGGCTAGACATATTATTGGTGTCGAAGTCCATCCTTCTGCAGGGATTAACTTTATACTGCAACATCCTTCCCGGGGGGGTTTTGACCACTCGCCAATCCAATTGGAAGAAAACTTCCAAACCACATCGAAGAATAGACCTTTTAGATTTGAGAAATTTTCGATCGAACATCCCACCTTCAAGGAGAACATCAACCAATGGTGGAAAGAGGAAAAACTGGAGAAAGGGACAAGGATGTTAAAACTATATAAGAAACTCAGGTACATCAAACATAAAATCAAGGAGTGGAACAAGGAAATCTTTGGAAACATAAACTAAAAAAAAAAAATATTGAAGACAGAATGAGGAAACTCCAGGAAATATGCATAGACGAGGGCTATACAGAGGATCGAAAAAGGGAATATATCCAAATGACCTAGGAATGGGAATCAAGATGCCAGCAGGAAGAGACTCTATGGCACCAAAATTCTAGAATCAGGTGGCTAAAGGAAGGAGAGTGGAATACCAAGTTTTTACATCAAACAACCATTTCTAGAAGAACCCACAACAAAATCCTGAAAATTCGGGATCGGGATGGGATCGAGAGAGAATCCCACAAGGAGATTGAAAATATACTAGTAAATCACTTCCATGGGATAGCCTATGAATCCAACCAAGACCAAACAGAGGCCATACAAAGGATAAATTAGCACATCCCCATGCTAGTTATCGAGGAATAAAATATCAATATAAACAAACCCATCGCTAAGGAGGAAATTGACCAAGTGGTCCAAGAGATGCCCAACAGAAAGGCCCCAGGTCCAGATGGTTTCACAGTGGAATTCTTCAAATCCTGCTAGGAAGTGGTCAAACATGACGTTTATGGGGTGGTGGAAGACTCCAAACGTTTGGCCTCCATTCTGAAAGAACTAAATGCCACATTGATTACTCTAATAACCAAAGAAAATGAAGCAGGGACCTCAGACCACTACTAACCCATAGCTTTATTCAATGTGGTTTAAAATATAATCTCCAAAGTCATAGCCAATAGATTGAAACCTCTCCTACCCGCACTGATTTCACAGGAACGGGAGGGTTTCGTAGGAGGGTGACAAATTTTGGACAACATCATCTGTGCCCATGAGATGATACACACACTAAAAATCCATAGGAGAGGGGGGATAATAATCCAATTTTACCTAGAAAAGGCTTATGAAAAAATTAGTTGGCACTGTATGGCCAAGACTCTAGAATCTTTTGGCTTCACACAGCACTAGATCAACTGGATTGTCAGCCTAGTCTCAACGACAAGTTACTCACTTTTAATCAATGGAGCCCCAGCCAAAACCTTCTGGCTTTCAAGAGGCATTAGAAAAGGAGACCCGCTATCACCCTTCATGTTCATTCTGATGATGGAAGGACTCAATAGAAGCATAAAAAGTGCAACTGCAGCAAGAGAAATAACAGGCATCAAACCTTTCGAAAACTTCCCTACCTCCACGCATCAATAGTTCGTTGATGATACCTTACTCCATGGAACACCCATGGTCAAGGAAGAAAAATCCTATAAAAGAATATTAGAATAGTTTGGGGAAGCCTCAGGAGTGGAGATCAATCACTCCAAATCCATTATCTATGTCTTCAATACCAGCCCTGCAATTCAAAGAAACTTGGCAAACATTTTGGGGTTTGAACGCAAAAATCTCCCAACTAAATACTTGGGAATCCCCCTGATGCACAGAGCATGCAAAATGGAAACATGGGAAGGAGTGATCAACAAACTACAGGAGAGGGTGAAAAACTAGACTTACAGATCCCTGAACCTAGCGAGGAGACTTATCCTAACCAAAGTGGTTCTGCAAGCAATTTCGACCTATATGATGTCAGTGTTTACCACTCCCAAAGGAATACTACAAAAAATAAGAGACATCCAAAGGGACTTCCTATGGCGAGGAGAAGAAAATAAGAAAAAATGGGCCCTGGTGGCCTGGGAGAAGGTTTGCAAACCAAAATGCAAAGGAGGCATGGGGTTACAAGACCCACAAGTAACCAACAAAGCCTACAAAGTGAAACTCTGGTGGAGATGGGTCAAAGAAATATCATCACCATGGGAAAACATATGGAAGGCCAAGTATTCCCTTGACACCAACAACCAGGATCGAATTCATTTTATGGGCACAAGGGAGGGATCAGCCATCTGGAATCTATCCTGTCACAATAAAACCTGGATCCATAAACACATCTTTTGGGAAGTGAGGAATGGTAAAATAGCCAGACTCTGGGAGGACATGTGGCAACAGGAACCCAGAATGGAAAATCCAGACAGGGAGGAACTCCAACAGGAAATGACCGCGCAAGGAAAAATCAAAATTCATCACTACTGGAAACAAGAAAATGATCGCGACAGATGGAGGATCTAGGACAAACTCAATCCACAAAATAGAGATCGGATCACAACAATAACGAAAGAGGTGGAGGAGGAATTAGGGAAAAGGAAAATTGTAGTCTCAGAAGAAGAGGACCAACTAAGATGGGGTATGAAAAATGGTGGGGATTTCAACTTAAAAGAAGCTTGGAATTACATCGTGGACCAGGACCAAGAAGATCTGGCGCAACAGTAGGGAAATATTTGGGGCAGCCCCCAGTGGCCAAAAATCAAAATGTTCAAATGGCTAGTACTTCACAACCGAATACTAACCTGGGAAAACCTAAGGAAAAGGTGTTGCATAGTCCCATCATGATGCCACCTTTGCCATGCTAAGGAAGAAACAAGAAATCACCTCCTCTATGAATTTAATTACACAACAGATATCTGGGATTGGGCGGCAGGAATCTTTCGCCGGTCTAATAGGACCCGAGATAACATCAGCACAACCATCAACAACTAGAATGAGAGTTACAGTGAAAATGAAATGGTGAACCTTTGTTGGAATCTCATGCCAGGGATGATCATATGGAAAATATGGAAAGAAAGGAACTAGCGCATCTTCAGGAATGAAATCCTTCTGAAAGGGAAACTCAAGGAAGAAATAATCTCACAAATATGAGAAACTGTGCAGAGCTGCAACTGCCAGACTGGAAAAGCGCAACTCACAGGCAAGGACTCCCGCATCCTGGAATATTTTCACCTAAAAGATGGGCGCAACAACACACAGTTAGGGCGGCCACCACAACTCCAATTAGGAGAGTGCAGCTGGACACCCCCTCCGACAGGGTTCCTCAAGTTGAATTTTGACGGGGTGGAAAAAGGAAACCCAGGAATGATAGGAATGGTAGGGTTGATCAGAGATAGTGGTGGTAACATAATCCATATGTACGCTAGGATTATGGGAAAATCAACTAACAACGCAGTGGAATTTGGTGCCCTGGAGCTCAGTCTCAAAATTCTAAGTCGCAAAAGGATGACAAACACTATCGTGGAAGGTGACTCCACCCTGGTTATAAACACAATGAAGAAACTCCAAAATTGCACAAGAGTGGGAAAGGTTTAGATACACTGGCACTTGGCACACTCCCTACAAAAAATCCAGGAGCATCTGCAAATGATAAACACAGTGGAGTTGCACTGGGTACGCAGGTCAGGGAATGGCCTGGCGGACAGAATCACCAATGAGGGTGTTAGCAAGGAAGCACCAGAACTAGACACTACCTGGATCAACATCCTAAAAGGACAATTCAGAATAGATTGCATCCAACTAGTGACAAAATATCATGATGGCAGCTTAAGAAAGGAAGGTCACATCAAGAATGGCAGTGAAAGGCCCAGTGGAAGGCACGAAGGACCCGGGCAGGATATGACTTCCCAACACTCGACCACCAATTACAATGCATGATCAGATTATACAATAGGTGAGGGTATGTCAAAAAGGTCATGTCAACAGTAAGAATTGTGGGGAAAGACCATGGGAAAGGATAAATGGCAAACAACAGGCAGCAAATGACGTAAGGCAAGAGGGATCGACAGGGACCAGTACCGATACATCACGCCAAAGACCAGGTATGGGGAGTAGCACAGTAGGATATCAAGAGAGCAGGGGAAAGGTCCCATATAGGGATAACGGTTGAGTCATCATGATCACACGTACCATAATGAGGAAAAAGGATGGGAATTTTCACCTCTATGGACAGACCATGATTGGAAGGACGAGCCTGCAGCAGGGAAAGATCAATAAGAGAAGAAACAACAGAAATAGATGCAAACAGGAAGAGCGCAACTGCAGGGGCTACCACAGGCTCAAGGGAAGGGAAAGGAGGAACCCCTATGTAGATGGGAATAGGTTGAGAATCCAGCAAAGGAGCTGCCATAGGCCAGACGGGATGGTGCGAATGAAGAAAATGCACAGAAAAAGAAACCCCCTGGGGAAGGAAACTCTGAACACTCCTCAGTGGGTTTCAAGGATGGAGAAGGTGGAAAAAAACATAGAGGGTACCTTTCATGCTCTGGTTGCACCGAAAAGAAAGGCGACCATTACCCGCGGGAAAAGGAAATCAAATAAAAATGCAAGGGAAAAGCATGGGATGCTCTGACTCAGGAAACGGACTAGGTAACTGACCTAGGAGCCAGCAACCAAGGGAAACCCTCTACCACAAAACGGTGGAGATGGTGTGGCTAACAAAGATGATGATCGGCAAAGTGAGCTCATAAATGGAAGACGTCAGACTGGAGGAGAACAAGGAACACAAGAAACTATTGAACGAAATCTTGCGTCACCTCAGTAGTCTAGAAACCATTACCAAACTGCTAACTGAGGTTGAGAAGGACCATAAAGCCAATATGGAGCGGATGGCTACTCAATTCCACCTCTACCTACGCTATGTCCATCACATGGACATCACGCTAGCCGAAGAAAATGGAGTGCCAACACATATCAGAAAGACTTGCACGATCTCCCAGAAGGAGGAGAACAAGGGCCAGGCGGATGAAGGAAAGAAACACATCATTGTCCTAGACTAGTGTCTGGTTAGTCTATTGTCAAGTCAGTCTGGTCAGTATTGTGTCAGTCTCAGCTTCTGTTTTTTTTCATGTTTGTTGTGCTTATCTTTTCAAAAACTGTATATGGTAGGACTGGGTTGGTTTCCCATGGTGGCAATCTAGTCACACCCCTCATTTATTTTAGAAAATGCGACTCGGGAACCTCTGGTCTGGTTTCCTTTTTGGCAAACCAAAGAGTCCCTCTTTTTTGTATCATAACCCTCCCTTAGTAATACAGGCTCTTACACTCACTTACAAAATACAAAAAGCGATACATATCGCACCATTGTAATTTATAATTTTCTAAAAAACTTTTTTGTTTATATTGGTGCATTTCATATATGGAACACACCGATGCTTTTATATTATGAAAGTGCACCAGAAAATGTTTTTTTGCAGAAAATTATGTAGTTTATTTATAAAATATATTTAATAACTTGTGTACTAAATAATACAGGATATATATTGATAAACAAATGTGTGATAATAGTTCAATTAACAAAAATTATGATCGACACAATGATAACACATCCAAAAAGGAAAAAAAAGCAAGTTCTTTGTAAATTCTATACAAAATTAATATGTTAAAAAGACAAGTTCTTTGTAAATTCTATACAAAATTAATATGTTTGAACTATATGTAAGTTTAACTAATATGTATTTGTTAGTGTGTGTCCTGCAGAGCCATAATATGAGGAAGTTCAATAAGATTCTTTGTGATCTACGTGTAGAAGAGTGTAAAAGCTTGATGGAAAATTCCAAAACGAAGAATCAGGTTAATGAAAAAATTATATTCAATATGAGTTCTTTATTGAATTTTCATTAATAATATACTTAAAAATATTAGATAACATGTTTCAAACAATCTGTTAATTCACATATGTTTAATGTTCTACAGAGACCAACAACGAAGGAAAGGATTGGCGTCCTATGAAAATAAAAATTATAGAAGATGCAAATAATGATGAATTGGTCCTTAGCTCATCTTGAGTGGTGTTGGAGGTTAATGAAAGGGGGAATTTTTTTTACAAAACTATGAGGGATATAGTGGAACGAATGTATAGACGTAGTTTCCACTTACAATAAAGAAATCAATCCAATAATTCTAAGAACCAAGTTATATCTAAACTACAGGAAGTGTTTCCAGAGAAATGGTCAATGAGACTTGTCATACTTGCAATAGAAAAAACATACAACAACAAAAAAGAATCATTCAAAAAGTAATATTCCTAAAAATGTTTTTCTAGAATATGTATATATTAATACAAACCATTTGTTTATTAATATCAATTTTGTTATATTTAGTTTTTATATATCAATATAAAAATAGTTTATCGTCAAGTTACTTTTTTCATGATGATTATGAAAATATCAACGGATCAAGGCGCTGATAACCAAAATAAGTCAGTAGGAATGTCGAAAAAAGTGTACAAGGATATGGTAAAATAGACAAAATTGTGTCGCAGGAGGAGCCATCTCAAATGTATGAAATCATTGAAATTTTCTATTAGGTACATATAAATAAATAATTTATCTTTAAATATTGATTTTCAAGTATTTACTTGCAGAAAAAATAAAATAAAATAAATAAAATAAAAAATAAATAAAATAAATAAAAATAAAAAATAAAAAATGGAACCCATTCAGCACCTAAAACATGACAATAAGGAAGAAAAGGGTTGATAGCAAAGTTTGTGAGTAATTGTTATTTCCTTATAACATTAACTTAAGATTTCATTTTTGTATATTTTAATTTGTTTTACAACAACCATCCTTGAATGTCTTCAAATAGGTGCTAACATACAAAGAAGGGCCATCGCAAGAATTGATTGACATTGGGTTAAGGGTTGTGAGTATATGTTAGCATATCAAAAATTAATTGTGGAATTTGTAAGTATCTTGTGTTGTTTTACTTCTCTCATTTTATAATTTATGGAAAAATATATATTTTTTAAATTAAATCTATGATTTATTATGGGGTATAAAACTTGTAGGAAACAAAGTATGGAAATGTGCCAACAAAAGAGTTGTTGAGATAAGGGTTGAGATTTGGTTTTGAAAAAATGTGTATCATTCATGACTCAATTCTTGCTATGGTATGTCGTTTTTCAATTTTCATTCATATATATTATTTATTTCAATTTTCATTATTCTCACTAATGTAGATACACTCATTACACTTTATTTTTATTTTTGTAGATGGTGTTGGAGCTGCCTTTGTTTTTTAGCCTTTTTTAAATTTTATATCTTAAATGCTGGAAATCGAAAGCTGGTTTTGGTATTTTCCTTTATCTTCCCCAAAATCTCAGAAGTCTCATCATGAAAGCAGCGATGGCTATCATACTCTTAAGGCATGATTTATTTTATTTTTTTTATCATTTAAACAAGTCTCTCCTTTTTTACCTCGGGATGTCGCATGTCGGAGGTTATAGATCACATAGTTTACAGGTCCCGAGGGGAGAAACGACGAAATAGTCTTAAAAAGTTTACCCATATCAGTACCAAGAGTAAAGATACTCTAAACCATGGTTAAGCATCATCGGGATTTCGTGTCTCGGTGTTTTGTAGCTCCAAAAGTCTTACCGTCATAACCCTGACAGCCGAAACCACGAGATTCTTGTTTTAGTAACCCAGGTTAATGTTAAAGGTAAAAAGCTTAACCGTGGTTAAGCTCTGTCGAGAATTCGCAACTCGGCATGTTTTCCCTCAAAAGCTATACCTTCGAAGCCCCGAGTCGCGAAGTCGCGATCTCGCGATTTCGTAACTCGACATACGATTCTCCCGGAAGCTATACCTTCAAAGCCCCGAGTCGCGAAGTCGCGACCTCGCGATTTCACAACTTAGCCTACAAGCCTCCCAGAAGCTATACCTTCGAAACCCCGAGTCATGAAGTCCTGATATAAATAACAACGTAATTAATTAAACGCTTAATCATGGTTATGTTTTTTATTAACCAAAGCTAATTATCGTAATCTCAGATTTTAGAGGTTTAAAGGGTTAAAGTGAAAGCTCCCGATGAGGCGAATGACGAAAGATTAATTAACATTTAAAAAGTCCTGATTAATTAAGCTAAGCTAGCATTGTCAGTGTTTTAATACGAAAATTAATATGCACAGTCTACGAGGCAATTTTAAACTTTCCTTGCGCCAACTTGCATTATGAACTGTCAAAATCTAGGACATTAATTGGAAATGAGGTGAATCGACAAGTAAGGATTTGGTTTTTATTGCTAAACTTATATTTAAGAATGATTTGACCATTCTGTTCCTAAGGATGACCTAGTTTTAAATGGTCGAAGGCATGGATCTTTTATTTGTTGTCACAAATTTCATTTATATTCTATGCAGAGCAAACCTTTCTCGAGCAAACTAATTTTTATATGTATACATATTGTTATCGCAGGAGAGATAAAGTAAAATCCCCCACCATGGCCCCGCGAAAAGCATCTAAAGCCACTGTTGAGGTTTCAGGACAAGGTTCAGACAATGTTTCTGATACTTCACCTCGAAGTTTCGACTCTATCAAGACCTGGTCGTATATTTCTGAGGTTCTACAGTCTGAATTGGTAGATGTTTCAGATGATTCCAGTGAAAATGAAAAAGACGACCTGATCACCAAATATAAGATCGTCTTCCAGGCTCAGATGCATAAAGTAGCGGCTAGGCCACGTCTGCTCCCTTACTACGATATGGTCTGGTGGGCATTAGACCATATAGATATACCAACCAGGACCATCGTCAACGAGCAGAGAGTCACTATTGGGACTTTCAGACCCGAACAATTGCAGGCTATGTACAAGTTGCCCACCATGTCAGACTTAGTACACAATGCCGAATTCCAAGAAAATTTTAAACAGAAGGAATGTGTGCAATACGACAAGAGCATGTCCAGTTTAATCAAAGATTGGGTTTCTCTCCCTGCGAAGTTCAGGGCAGACAGTAATGGTATATATTCAATATCTTCTCTAGAACCACAGTTCAAATATGTAGCTATGATGACCTATAGATTATATGGGAGAGAGGACACTACACATTTTTTCCTTCAGTGGGTGCCTCTAATCCATTCAGTCGCCGAAGGCTGTTCCTTCGACTGGGCTAAACTATTGTTTGATAGTTTGACCAATCGAGTTATAGAGTATCGAGAGCAGAAGGAGAGCGAAAAGATCACTTCATTCTTTATGTCCGCGTATATCATGGATGTCGTGTGTTTTCTGACACCTTTTCCCTTAATGAGTTGGAGCTGGACTCCATCGAAAGCTGAAACCATCCACATCTACCATTCAAAGTTATGGGAAGACAAAGCTTCAGATTTTGTATATGAAATCTTTAACTGGGTAATGGTACCATTACACGTCACTATCTTCGGCCACCCGCCACCCAGGATCTTGGACAGTATCGCGGTAAATCTTAGCAGTATAGCCGATTGGTATGTAGAAGCGTAATTTTCATATCTCAGGGTTTTCGGCGCTTTTGTTCCTCCAAATGACTTACCACAATTTATACCTGATAGGTTGGCTTGTCATGAGATTGCCAGGCAAATCATAATCAGTGGCATAAAAAAGGAACTTAAGGGATATTCTAAGAAGGTATGGCCACCTTTTCCTATTCATTTAAATTCCTATTCTTTGTTAGATTTCGGGCATGCTAAAGTTGAGGTAGTAGCCCTGGAAGACCTGAAATTGGTTCATGTTGAATTCAAGAAGCACGATCCACATAGGGTCGTAAGTAACCACTTAGCCAATTGTGGGCTTAAAAGGTTTGAGCACGAAATTTCACCCTCGGATGACATTTTCTGAGGCACGAGATCTTATGCCGAGGTGTTGACTCGGATACAAGCCCTGGCGCCTAAAGAAAGGGCCGATGTTTTAAAATTCCAAGAACATCGGCTGAGTTGTCTTCCCCCAGTATTGCGGGGTGAGAATCCAATAACAGCAAAACTGCAGAAAAAAGAAGCTGAAGGCTCAAAAGATTTAGCACCCGGACAAGAAAAACACCAGGACAGGGAAGAGAAAACTAGGAGCCCGAAACCAGAAATGAAAACTCTCGATCCGCCGAAAAAGCAGACTCCAGTTACCACTCCAGGCCAATCATCTAAGAAAATTGGAGATCCCATCGCCTCCATTACTCCCTTACAGTCAACTCAAGGGAACATAGATGCAGGGTGGATTTTCAATGAAGAATTGAGACCTATAAGGATGGAAGAGCTCCCTCCAAATGAGTTCTTTTTTGATAAAAAGAGAAAAGCTGTGGTAAAAAGAGAATTCTATCAAGAAGCAGGATCAACGGCCAAGAAATTTAAGGTGTTGACCGACGGGAAAGATATGAATAAAGAGGATTTTGCGACAGAAATAGCCGGGACATTAGGGGCATTTGCTAGAGCAAACCAATTTTCAGTTGGGGTTTTGAAAAATCAGCTGAAGCGAAAAAATCACCTCATCAAAACCTTAGAAGCCAAACTAGTCACAGAAGAGGAAGATGCCTAGGACCAGGCGAACACAGGAATAGAACAAGCAAGGATGGTCGATAAAAAGGAAATCGAGCTGCTCAAAGCTAAGCTCGAACAAGCAGAGTTGGTAGCTCAGACTAGTCAAATACAGGTAGGCCAGCAAAGAGACTTGATAGGGAAACTACAGGTTAGATTAGAGTTCACCAAAAGCCAGGTTATAAATATCAGGATATTCCAGTCCCAGGCTATGGATATTTGGAGAAAAGTTTTTGCGGCTCAGCGAAGTTTCTGCGGCTCAGCGAAGTTTTCTTGCCAAGTTAAAGACGATTCGGGACAACTTCCTGCTTATTGATCAAGTATTGGAAAACTTATCTGTCAGAGAGAGAGAAGCTGGAGCAGCTCGGGTCACATTTCAAGAGGCTGTAATAGCTACAAAAATAGGGAATCGGTAAATAGTTCTGAGTTTTCCATTTCGGAACAGACCCGAGGTAATATTTTGTTGAAAGAATGGGAATGCAGCATATCAGAAGGAAAATTTCAAGCCAAGAGGGTAAGGAAATCCTGTGAAGAGGCCTTCAGTTCTATAGATAGAAATATGTTAGGCATTGATAGTGAGAGCAATGTTGAGACACTGAACCAAATGAATATAGTGAAATTCTCGCTTGATATAAATGAGAAAGAAGAAAGAGATTCGGCCGAAATCTCACAAGTAACTATGGCAGACATAGTTCAAATAGATAAATGGATTATGAAACCAAGTGTGCGATTGTGCAACATCGACACCCTAGACCGATAGATGGAAGAAAGGTTACCACAATTAGTAAGAGATTGTTATATTTTTTAGGCCAATTGTCAAGCGGAACCTTCTAGGTTGATATCTTGGCTGGTGGAGAAATGTGTCACTTGTACCGAGCATGCAAAGGGGCAGGCTTCGGGTACTAAATAAAGACAAAGATAAAGAAATGAAACAATTGATCTCGTTCTTGTTGTAACTAAAAATCCTAGAATGATTGAGATTCCATCACATGTAAATCTATATAAATATATAATAGAAGGAAGGAACAATGGCTGGACCTTTTTGGGTCGATTGTAATAGAGATTTTTCTCCTTCGAGATTTAATACAAAGAAAATCCAAAGATTCTCGATTCCGTCATGACTGTGTTATGAGTTTGTTTCCTTGTATTTCATATTTTATTTCATTTCATATATATATCTGATGAATGCTTCACTATAACTTAGTACAACCTCTACTATAGTGAATAAATTTTAGTTTTCTATATTGTTTACCATTTTTCCTCTATACCGGCTATCAGCAGGTATAAGACCAGTGAGAATTTTAGATTTCTATACATATTTTATGCTTCATCGGGTTATTTCTTTACCTTTTTCTTATTTTGTTTATAAGTGAGATTCTCCCTTGATAGGAGCCTTACATGATAGACAGCTTAATGTTTTCTCACACCTCATACATATTTGTTAAAATATAACTCAGTTACAGGAAAGGGTCTTTGGTTTGCACCCTGTTTTCACTACTGGAGCTATAAACTCTCCTTTATACGACCGAAATCGAGACAACATCTAAAAAAGTATTGAGATTTTATTATCATTCTATTCCTCCATGACTGTCACTGTGACAAGACAACCTAATATCCAACCCGGACTATCAGATCAAACACATATTGCCTTGAATCTTTTTGATACTATTCTTAAAACAACCACTACCCGAGTGAAACTCGAACGTTCGTGGGCAGCGATTGAAAGGGACATAAACATCTAGGAATAGTTGGAAGTTAGACAACAACCTAGAAATCAACCCTAGCTCCCTTGTCGAAGGTTGACATTTCTTCCTTCTCTACCCCTTACTCACTTT
This sequence comes from Picea engelmannii, assembly GCA_009831015.1. Classification (NCBI taxonomy): domain Eukaryota; kingdom Viridiplantae; phylum Streptophyta; class Pinopsida; order Pinales; family Pinaceae; genus Picea; species Picea engelmannii. Next base: position 26,513 of record ML832180.1, on the reverse strand, counting down.
TGGATGCCTAGACACTGTACTTCTAAGCCTTAAGTACAGACTCTAGAACAACATCTTTTTGGCGCCGCTACCGGGGACCGAAGTTACGAAATCTTTTTCCCTGCGAAAACAACATTTTTTCGTTGAAAGTGTCACCCTTTGATAATGAACAAAGAGTGCACACCATTTAAAGGATTTCTAATCTTTCACTTGGCGACTCCATGATTAATAAGTTGGCATCCGGACGAAGGAATACCAGGCAAAACCCAGATGGTAAACAGACCACACCCGTTACTGATACTGAGAATATTTTAAAGGCGAGAGGCTCTATTAAGCCCACCCCTGCAGTCTATCAGCTTAAATACCCACAACTGAAGACCAAGAGTTCTTTTGAACCTTCAACTTCACGCAACCCTTTTTTCAACACTAAATATCTAACATCAAATTGCTCCGAAGTTAGAAGTGAAACCCGTCCGATAACCTCTGTAGTACACAAAGGAAAAAGTCTTGTAGAAAATTCATCTGATGTCGATATATCGTCGACTCTTCAACTAAATTCCACGACCTCACCCAGTCTCGAAGAACATTTCACACATCCAGTTTCCACACCCGTTGGTTCTCCTGAGTACATCTCTTATAAGTCCAAAGAGCCAAGCCCTTACATCCCTTACAAATAATCCTCGGATTTTTCTCCCTGTGAAGAAAATAAAGATTCACTTTTAATATTCCAAAACCCCCTTTACAACTTTCCACTAATAACAATGGCAGCCGCCGAAGGGGGAGGTGGAGAGGTTGTCAGAGGAGGAGGTGGAGATGCTCCTAGGGGAGGAGCTGGAGGTCAAGGGCCTGCCCCACCTCCTAGAGTGTTTGCTAAAGTGGCAGCAAGATACGCTCCTTTGGTATTGCCCATTCCTCTACATGACCTTCCCGAAAATTATATAAAAAATTTGCCAAAATTCACTGGGGAAGGAGATCTGACCACAGCCGAACACATAAATTTATTTGATCAATTCGCAGACATCTTAGGTCTCGAACATGAAGATGTGTATTCGAGGCTTTTCATCCAAACATTCGAAGTTCAGGTCCGAACTAGGTTTCGGAGTCTACCTGCAGGATCTATCTTGTCCTATGATGCCCTGGAAGATGCTTTCCTTAGACAATGGGGCAAAAGAAAGGACCACCTATACTATTTAACCGAGTTTGGGTCTTTAAAAAAAAAGAATTCAGAAACAGTTTTGGAGTTTATTCAAAGATTCAACAAGCTGTATAACAAAATCCGAGCCGAGTTTAAACTGTCCCAACCCACAGCCAAAGTAACTTTCGCGGGGGCTTTCGAACCATATTTTGCACTTCTTTTACGGGAAAGAAGGGGAGCTACTCTAAACCGAATGCAAGATGACGTTGTATAAATTGAGTCAAATATGATGGCTTCTGGTAAGTTAAAAGCTAAAGTAGAAGTGGGAAACCAAGAAACTAGACGCTTTAGAGAGCAAGCAAGGTCGTCGGGGTCTAATAGATACACAGATGACAAAGTAGACGATATGGCCAGGATAATTAAGTAGTTGTCTAATAAGATATCCAAGATGGAGCTAGAACAAGCCAAAGCCAATTCTTTCGCCAAAAAGGATTTCAGGAGGAATCCCAATCCCCCAAATCAGCAAAGACAAATAAAAAACAAAGATCAGAAAATACAAACTCCCCTAAAGAACGAAAATTTTATAGGAGGGAATGATCTCCAAGATTTTGGAGATTTATATGATGATGTCACGAACTTGGGTGATGACTGCACACAACCTTATCTAACTAGATAGGATTATGAAAAATCTCTAAACACTCAACAATCGTCTATTGAGGGTGAAGAAAGAGATTATACTGACCTTTGTAGTTATCAAGAAGAAACCGATATGATAATGGCCGAGGTCCAACCTAGGTATAACTTGAGATCTAAGGGTAAGCCTATTTCAATTACTCAACCTAAGAAAATTCTCCCAAGAGGTCAAACTTATGAGCCTACCCCAGAAGACACCATGTTACCTAACAACAAAGTGAAAGTAGTAAACACGCAAGAACCCGAAGTGGAAAAGGTTGAGACTAAAACACAGGAAACCAAAGCAGCTAATACAAATACACCTTTAACCAAGATCATGAGTAATAAGGAAGTCCAGACAAGTAAGTTGGAAAAGAAGGATTCGGAAGTCCCAACTAGAGAAACAGACAAGGTGAGCGGAGTTTTCAGTTTCAAAAACGAGATAAATAAAATTAAGATACCAATTCCTTTGGTAGAGTTAGCAAAAAACCCAATTTATCGAAAGCAGATTACCAAAGTGATAGGCGTTTCAGAGATAGAAATCCAATCTGACGTTTTGAACCTGGAAGATGGTAATCCCGACATCACTTTTGGTCCACATTTTGAAGGATCCAAAGACACTGTTTCTCCCTTTTATATCACCTTAAACGTGTATGATCAACTGCTACATAATTGCATGCTAGACTCTGGAGCCTCACATAACGTGATGCCTAAAATTATTATGGACAGATTGGGTCTCCAGATCACCAGACCTTACGAATATCTTTACTCATTTGATTCGAGAAAAGTTAAGTGCATGGGAATGATAAAGGATTTAGTAGTCACCCTGGCGCAAGTCCCAGTTAAGAGCATCTTGATGGATGTGGTCATTGTTGATATTCCCCCCAAGTATGGATTACTGTTGTCTAGGTCATGGGGAGCCAAGATGGGGGGTTCTCTTCAACTAGATATGACGTACGCCATGATTCTTGTGTTTGGTGGGCAATTTACTTGGTTGTACAGGGAGACGAGGTTAGCATATACAGAGAGTGACCCTCAAAACTCGAACAATTTCCCTATTTACATTGCAGATCAAGATTTAGGAAATTGTATCTTATCTTTTGATGACGGTTTAGATGGTTTCACAGAGGAAAATGATATAGAGCATGAAGAGTCAGGTTACATGACCGAGGATATGTGTAGCACCGGTATCTGGAAAAAAAAAATTGACGGTGCCTTGTCTTGTGAAGGGGTTGGTGCAGGAGTGTTTTTTGTGGCACCTGAAGAAAGGTTCGTTGTCCCTTTTTCTTACAGACTACAATGGGATATAGATTATACTAACAATGTATGTGAATACAAATCCTTGGTCTTAGGATTAGAGGTTTCCAGGAGGCTAAAAATAAAAAACCTAGAGGTATACGGAGATGCGGAGTTGATAGTCAAACAAATAAATCGGCAATACCAAGCCAAGCATCCCAGATTAAGATCATACAGAAATTGTTCCTGGGATCTAATGGAAAAAAAATTCTCGTCTGTAAATGTCCACTTCATCCCACACACAGAAAACTTACAGGCTGATGCATTAGCTAAAGCAGCTTCAACTTTCACCCCTCCTACAACCTTTAAATTGAAGTATCACATAAGACACAGACCATCTATACCGGATAATATCCAGCACTGGCAGGTTTTTGAGGATGATGAACAAATTAAGAAGTTTCTTGAAGCAGTAGGTGAATTTTCTGAAACTCACACAGATCAAGAAAATCAGAATGACCATATATGGATCATGCAAGAAGGGGAGGACCCTCAAGCTTTCCAAGACAAAATCGCAAATCATCGCATGTTGGTCCTAAAAAATAACCAGATTTCGAAAGGACTAATCCCTCTGGAAATACTGTTTGAACAAAACGACATACCTGTAAAATCCACCTTACAACCCCAACCAGAAGAGGTTGAGGACTGTGACATAGGAGCCAAAGAAGAGTCCAGGATAGTTAAAATATCTAAACTCCTCCCCCCTGAAATAAAAGGCAAGTATAAGGACCTACTCAGACAATTTAAAGACATTTTCGCCTGGTCTTACGACGAGTTAAGAACCTACGACACTACAGTGATCGATCACAAGATACCTCTAAAGCCTGGGGTCAAACCCTTTAGACAAAAGCTTAGGCAGATCAACCCCATTTTATTTCCTGTGGTCGAGAGAGAAGTGAAGAATCTTTTAGAGGCGAAAATTATAGTACCTCTGAGATATTCCGATTGGGTGGAAAACCTGGTCCCAGTCAGAAAAAAGAGTGGGGAAATTAGACTATGCATGGATTTCATAAATCTAAATAAGTCTTCTCTTAAAGACAACTATCCACTGCCTAAAATGGATCATGTGTTAGAAAAGGTAGTTGGGGAGAACAAAATGTCTATGATTGACGGTTTCTTTGGATATAATCAAATTGCCATGAATGAACAAGATAAAGAAAAAACAGCTTTTACTACCCCTTGGGGTACGTTCATGTATGATAAAATGCCTTTCGGTTTGATGAATATAGGAGCCACATTCCAATGCGCTATGGATATCGCTTTCATCGAAGAGAGGGATAAGTTTGTAGTCATCTATCTCGATGATTTAATGATTTTCTCTGAATCCAACGAAGAGCATTTGGTACATCTTAAACAAACATTCGAAAAATGCCGCAGGTTTGGTCTGTCCTTAAACCCCAAGAAATCACACTTCGCCATGAAAGAAGGTAAACTTTTGGGTCATATTGTATCTAAGAATGGAATTAAGATTGATCCTAAGAGGGTTGAAGCGATAGACACTATAAACATTCCTAGAAATGTAAAAGAAATTCAATCTTTCTTAAGAAAAATAATTTTTTTACGAAGATTTATCCCAAATTTCGCTGAAATTGTAAAATTGATCACAGATATGTTGAAAAATAACAACGATGTAAAGTGGAAAACAGATGCCAAAGCATCGTTCGCACACATTAAGAAATTCATAGCCGAGGCACCTGTGTTGGCAAGCCCCGATTATTTGAAAGATTTTCTTATTTTCTCGTTTGCCTTCGAACACACGATTGTTGCGGTGCTCCTCCAAAAAAATGAAGAGGGTTTCGAACAGTCGATCTCCTTTTTCAGCAAGAGCCTCAGAGACGCAGAACTTAAATATGATATAATAGAAAAACAAGCGTACGCCATCGTAAAAGCACTGAAGGCATTTAGAACATATGTATTACACTCCAAGATAATCGCATACGTACCTACAAGTTATGTGAAAGATATTTTGGTACAACCTGACAAATATGGGAAAAGAAGACGATGGCGTGCCAAGATTCAAGAATTTGACCTGGAAATCAAACCTACTAAATTGATAAAGGGACAAGGCCTGGCCAAAATTTTGGCTGAATCAAATCTCAGAGCTCTAGATATAAACTACCTACAGGAATGTGAGGAAGACATGAACATAAACGAGCTTGATGAACGAACAAATGCAATTAAGATCGAGGAGAAGTTCGTATCATCATAATGGTACAAAAACATAGTATCCTACCTGCTGACTCTAAAATTCCTGAGTGAACTATCGCCATCAAAAGCCAGGACTTTAAAGCTTCATGCGGTTAAGTATTGTATTGCCGAAAATCAACTATATTGGAAAGACCCACTCGGTTTCTTGTTAATCTTCTTAGTCGAATCGAAAACAGAAAGGGTTATAAGTGAATTTCATGAAGGAGTGTGTGGAGGACATCACGCTTGGAGGGCCACAACTTACAAAATTCTGAGGGCTTGGTATTACTAGCCAAAACTTTTCTCATACATTAATGCCAAGGTCTGAGCCTGTAACCCTTGTCAGCTATTTGCAGGCAAACAGAAACTCTCGGTGCTACCTCTAGTTCCTATCAAAACTGAAGCCCCTTTTCAACAAAGGGGGATAGATTTTATAGGCGAGATTAATCCACATTCTAGTGCCCAACAAAAGTGGATCTTAACTGCCAAAAACTACTTTACTAAATGGGTGGAAGCTATTCCAACCAAAAGCGAAACTGACTTGGTGGTAATAGATTTCTTAGAAGACAATATTTTGTCAAGATTTGGCTGCCCCCGAAAGATAGTCATAGATAATGCCCAAGCTTTCAAATCTATAGCTATGATCAGCTTCTGCCAAAAGTATAATATCATTCTTGGCCATTCCATAGTGTATTACCCCCAAGGAAATGGATTGGTCGAGTTGTCTAACAAGAGCCTGATCAATATAATTAAGAAAGTATTGGATGAAAACAAAAAGTCTTGGCATGTGCATTTAAAGTACGCCTTGTGGGCCAATCGCATAGGCACTAAAAAGTCTATCAGCATTTCCCCTTTTCATATGGTGTATGGGACAGATGCGGTGTTACCTATAAATTTAGCGCTCCCCGTGATGAAATTATGGCAAGATCAGAAAGAAGAACCTAATCATGTCACCAGGAGGATAAACTAGCTAATCGAAGTTCAACAGCACAGGGTCGAAGTAGCTGAAAGTTTGCAGAAGTATCAAGATGACATGAAGGCATTATTCGACCGTAGGGCAAAGGACAGAGATTTCCTCCCAGGTTATTTATTATTAAGGTGGGATGCAAGGAGGGAAGAAACATCGAAACATGGTAAATTCAATCACCTCTAGTATGGGCCATTCAGAGTCTCGGCTCTCGAAGGAAAAAATTATTTCCTACTAGAAAATCTAGATGGTGAAATCCTTAACACCCTTGTCAACGGGCGTTATCTGAAGCATTATATGACATAAGCAGTCGCCAAAAAAAAAAAAAAGAGATGTGTATATTCATATATAGAATTTTTTTTACATATGTATATATATATTTCATTATGCATTGCTATTATGATTCTCTTTGCTTTTCGTAAAATTTTCGACACCTTTCAAAAAGCCTTGATAACCTTCATATTTGCCTTTTTACAGGATTCTCGCTGCAAACTAAACGAACAGGAGAAGTAAACAGAAAGTCATGTATCAGAAAATGAATTGGCTTAAACAGGTGATAAAAAAGATTTTTGATAGTTTGGAAAGAAAATGAAATGGTAAGATAAAGGTGAGAATTCCTAAAAGACTTGTTTTGAAGGGTTCTCAAAGGAAACCAAGATAACCCCATAAGAATACGGCAATATCATCTGAAATAATAAATAAAGGAACATTTCCATGATTAAGTGTTTACGAAAGAATAAGACGAAATGAATAAGTCACCCAAAGTAAAGCACCCCTGAAAAGATTTTCAAGAGTTAGTTTGGATTTTTTACCCCTTTTTCAGTTCGTAGATCTCTATCTGTCACCCTTTTCTGTTTTCAGGTTTACCTTTTGAAAAGCCAGTATCTTTCCGGTTTCGCATACGTAGGGAGAAGGGATTACTTTTTAACCTCGAAAGCTTCAAAGCAGATTGTGAAAAGTAAGATGGTCTTCACAACTCCTCAGTTCCTTACTAAACAAAGTGACGCCTAAGTGATCCTGACTTTTCTAGGTTTTTCAACAGTTTCGGAGGGTGGAGTCTTGCTCAAATAGAAGACTCCAAAAAATTAATTCTTCCCTTTCTCCCTGCGAACGAAGGTGTTGTGAAAGTTAAGGGAAGGTTGGTATCGAGTAATCAAAGTAAGTTGGCAGACCTAAATGAAAAATATTACACAAATATCAACACTCATACAAACTGATTGCCCTCACTTCGCGCTATAAAAAAAGAAAATTATAAGATAGGTGGTGAAAGGAAATTCAGAAATTATTGCCCCCATCTAGTCCAAAAGATGATGAAAGGAAATTCAGAAATGATTTCCCTCGTCTCAGCATTTAAATGCATAAATATATTCCGAAGTGGTGAAAGGAAATTCGGTAAAAAGGGCCAAATAACTTCACCGAGGTACTAAACAGGCTCGTTGGCAGTGAAGCAATATCTGAGATATCTGTAACGCTGTTATACATGAATATCACTCTACTCTGGTAACCAATTTTTTCGAAACCCGATCTACATCCCAAGTTCAGACAGGGCTTCCTGATTAAAAACATATAATTTGTTTCTTTTGATGCAAGCCGATAGCCACAAGATCTGTTGGGTCTCCTAGAACTGTTTTAATTGTCTTAATGCAGACCTGAATTCAATAATGAGAAGGAGAAATTAGTGAAAGGGACTACAGCTAAGTTTAAAAAGTATCTGAATTTGAAAGGCTTTTCTAAAGTAAAAAAAGGAAATCCCTTTTTCCCTTCGGTAGCCTATTCTAAGGAACATCTTCGCTGGATTAAAGCCATTGACTCCATTTACCCAATATAGGCATGTGGTCTACTGTTCTTCCTGTCTTGCAAGAAAATGAGATCCCTAGCTGGAGCCTATGTTGGAGTCGCCTTTGTTTTTTAGCCTTTTTTAAATTTTATATCTTAAATGCTGGAAATCGAAAGTTGGTTTTGGTATTTTCCTTTGTCTTCCCCAAAATCTCAAAAGTCTCATCACGAAAGCAGTGATGGCTATCATACTATTAAGGCATGATTTATTTTTATTTTTTTATCGTTTAAATGAGTCTCTCCTTTTTTACCTCGGGATGTCGCATGTCGGAGGTTATAGATCACATAGTTTACACGTCCAGAGGGGCGAAACGGAGAAATAGTCTTAAAAAGTTTACCCAGATCAGTACCGAGAGTAAAGATACTCTAAACCATGGTTAAGCATCATCGGAATTTTATGTCTCAATGTTTGCTAGCTCCAAAAGTCTTACCGTCATAACCCCGACAGTCGAAACCGTGAGATTCTTGTTTTAGTAACCCAGGTTAATGTTAAAGGTAAAAATCTTAACCGCGGTTAAGCTCTGTCGGGAATTCTCAACTCAGCATGTTTTCCCTCAAAAGCTATACCTTCGAAGCCGTGAGTCGCGAAGTTGCGATCTTGTGATTTTGCAACTTGGCATACGAGTCTCCCGGAAGCTATACCTTCCAAGCCCCGAGTCACGAAGTCACAACCTCGCGATTTCGCAACTCAGCCTACGAGCCTCCCGGAAGCTATACCTTCGAAACCCCGAGTCGCGAAGTCCCGATATAAATAACAACGTAATTAATTAAACACTTAATCACGGTTACATTTTTTATTAACCAAAGATAATTATCGCAATCTCGGGTTTTAGAGGTTTAAAGGGTTAAAGTGAAAGCTCTCGATGAGGTGAATGCCAAAAGATTAATTAACATTTTAAAAGGCCTGATTAATTAAGCTAAGCCAGCATTGTCAGTGTTTTAATACGAAAATTAATATGCACAGTCTACGAGGCAATTTTAAACTTTCCTTGCGCCAACTTACATTATGAACTGTCAAAATCTAGGACATTAATTGGAAATGAGGCAAATCAACAAGTAAGGATTTGGTTTTTATTGCTAAATTTATATTGAAGAACTATTTGACCATTTTGTTCCTAAGGATGACCTAGTTTTAAATGGTCGAAGGCATGGATCTTTTATTTGTTGTCACAAATTTAATTTCTATTCTACGCAGAGCAAACCTTTCTCGAGCGAACTAATTTCTATATGTATACATATTGTTATCGTAGGAGAGCTAAAGTAAAATCCCCCTCCATGGCCCCGTGAAAAGCGTCTAAAGCCACTGTTGAGGTTTCAGGACAAGGTTCAGACAACATTTCTAATACTTCACCTCGAAGTGTCGACTCTATTAAGACCTGTTCGTATATTTCTGAGTTTCTACAGTCCGAATTGGTAGATGTTTCGGATGATTCCAGTGAAAATGAAAAAGACGACCTGATCACCAAATATAAGATCGTCATCCAAGCTCAAATGCATAAAGTAGCGGCTAGGCCACATCTGCTCCCTTACTACGATATGGTCCAGTGGGCATTAGACCATATAGATATACCAACCAGAACCATCGTCAACAAGCAGAGAGTCACTATTGGGACTTTCAGACCCAAACAATTGCAGGCTATGTACAAGTTGCCCACCATGTCAGACTTAGTATACAATGTCAAATTCCTGGAAAATTTTAAACAGAAGGAATGTGTGCAATACGACAAGAGCATGTCCAGTTTAATCAAAGATTGGGTTTCTCACCCTGCGAAGTTCAAGGCGGACAGTAATGGTATATATTCAATATCTTCTCTGGGACCACATTTCAAATATGTAGCTATGATGACCTGTATATTATATGGGAGAGAGGACACTACACATTTTTTTACTTCAGTGGGTGCCTCTAATCCATTCAGTCGCCCAAGGTTGTTCCTTTGACTAGGATAAACTAATGTATGATAGTTTGACCAGTTGAGTTATAGAGTATCGAGAGCAGAAGGAGAGCGAAAAGATAGCTTCATTATTTATGTTTGTGTATATCATGGACGTCGTGTGTTTTCTGACACCTTTTCCCTTAATGAGTTGGAGCTGGACTCCATCGGAAGTTGAGCCCATCCACATCTACCATTCAAAGATGTGGGAAGACAAAGCTTTAGATTTTTTATATGAAATCTTTAACTGGGTAATGGTACCGTTGCACACAACTATCTTCGGCCACCCGCCACCCAGGATCTCGGACAGTATCGCGGTAAATCTGAGAAGTATAGCCGATTGGTATGTAGAAGCAGAATTTTCATATCTCAGGGTTTTCGGCGCTTTTGTTCCTCCAAATTCCTTACCACAATTTATACCCGATAGGCTGGCTTGTCGTGAGATTGCCAGGCAAACCATAATCAGTGGCGTAAGCAAGGAACTTGAGGTATATTCTAAGAAGGTATGGCCACCTTTTCCTATTCATTTAAATTCCTATTCTTTGTTAGATTTTGGGCATGCTAAAGCTGAGGCAGTAGCCCTGGAAGACCTGAAATTGGTTCATGTCAAATTCAAGAAGCACGATCCACATAGAGTCGTAAGTAACCACTTGGCCAATTGCGGGCTTAAAAGGTTTGAGCACGAAAATTTTCCCTCGGATGACATTTTCCGAGGCACGAGATCTTATGATGAGGTGTTGGCTCAGATACAATCCCTGGCACCTGAAGAAAGGGCTGATGTTTTAAAATTCCAAGAACATCGGTGGAGTTTTCTTCCCCCAGTGTTGCGGGGTGAGAATCCAATAACAGCAGAAGTGCAGCAAAAAGAAGCCGAAGGCTCAAAAGATTCAGCACCCGGACAAGAAAAACACCAGGACAGGGAAGAGAAAACTAGGAGCCCAAAACCAGAAATGAAAACTCTCGATCCGCCAAAAAAGCAGACTCCAGTTACCACTCCATGCCAGTCAGCTAAGCAAATCGGAGATCCCATCACCTCCATTACTCCCTTACAGTCAACTCAAGGGAACATAGATGCAGGGTGGATTTTCAATGAAGAATTGAGACCTATAAGGATGGAAGAGCTCCCTCCAAATGAGTTATTTTTTGATAACAAGAGAAAAGTTGTGGTAAAAAGAGAATTCTATCAAGAAGCAGGATCAACGGCCAAGAAATTTAAGGTGTTGACCGACGAGAAAGATATGAAGAAAGAGGATATTGCGACAGAAATAGCCGATACATTAGGGGAATTTGCTACAGCAAACCAATTTTCAGTCGGGGTTTTGAATAATCAGCTGAAGCGAAAAAATCGCCTCATCAAAACCTTAGAAGCCAAACTAGCCACAGCAGAGAAAGTTGTCCAAGACCAGGCGAACACAGGAATAGAACAAGCAAGGATGACCAATAAAAAGGAAATCGAGCTGCTCAAAGCTAAGCTCGAACAAGCAGAGTTGGTAGCTCAGATAGTCAAATACAGGTAGGCCAGCAAAGAGACTTGATAGGGAAGCTACAGGTTAAATTAGAGTTCACCGAAATCCAGGTTATAAATATCGGGATATTCCAGTCCCAGGCTATGGAGATTCGGAGCAGAGTTTTTGCGGCTCAGCGAAGTTTGCTTGCCAAGGTAAAGACGATTCGGGACAACTACCCTCTTATTGATCAAGTATTGGAAAACTTATCTGTCAGAGAGAGAGAAGCTGGAGCAGCTCGGGTCGCATTTCAAGAGGCTATAATAGCTACAACAAACAGGTAATCGGCAAATAGTTCCGAGTTTTCCATTTCGGAACAGACCCGAGGTAATATTTTGTTGAAAGAATGGGAACGCAGCATATCAGAAGGCAAATTGCAAGCCAAGAGGGTAAGGAAATCCTGTGAAGAGGCCTTCGGTTCTATAGATAGAAATATGTTATGCATTAATAGTGAGAGCAATGTTGAGAGACTGAACCAAATGAATATAGCGAAATTCTCGCTTGATATAAGTGAGAAAGAAGAAAGAGATTCGGCTAAAATCTCACAAGTAACTCTGGCAAACATAGTTCAAATAGATAAATGGATTATTAAACCAAGTGTGCGATTGTGCACCATCGACACCCTAGACTGACAGATGGAAGAAAGGTTACCACAATTAGTTAGAGATTGTTATATTTTTTAGGCCAATTGTCAAGCAGAACCTTCTAGGTTGATATCTCGAATGGTGGAGAAATGTGTCACTTGTACCGAGCATGCGAAGGGGTAGGCTTCGAGTACTAAATAAAGACAGAGATAAAGAAATGACATGATTGATCTCCTTCTTGTTGTAACTGAAAATCCTGGAATGATTGAGATTCCATCATATGTAAATCTGTATAAATATACAATAGAAGGAAGGAACAATGGTTGGACCTTTTTGGGTCAATTGTAATAGAGATTTTTCTCCCTCAAGAGTTAATACAAAGCAAATCTGAAGATTCTCGATTCTGTCACGACTGTGTTATGAGTTTGTTTCCTTGTATTTCATATTTTATTTCATTTCATATATATATCTGATGAATGATTCACTATAACTTAGTACAACCTCTACTATAGTGAATAAATTTTAGTTTTCTATATTGTTTACCGTTTTTCCTCTGTACCGGCTATCAGCAGGTATAAGACTAGTGAGCATTTTAGATTTTTATACATATTTTATGCTTCATCAGGTTATTTCTTTACCTTTTTCTTCTTTTGTTTATAAGTGAGATTCTCCCTTGATAGGAGCCTTACATGATAGACAGCATAATGTTTTCTCACACCTCATACATATTTGTTAAAATATAACTCAGTTATGGGAAAGGGCCTTTGGTTTGCACCATGTTTTCACTACTGGAGCTATAAACTCTCCTTTATACGACCGAAATTGGGACAACATCTAAAAAAGTATTGAGATTTTATTATCATTATGTTCCTCCATGACTATCCCTGTGACAAGACAGCCTAATATCCAACCCGGACTATCAGATCAAACACATATTGCCTTGAATATTTTTTATACTATTCTTAAAACAACCACTACCCGAGTGGAACTCAAATATTCATGGGCAACGATTGAAAGGGACATAAACATCCAGGAACAGTTGGAAGCTAGACAACAACCTAGAAATCAAACCCTAGCTCCCTTGCCGAAGGTTGACATTTCTTCCTTCTCTACCCCTTACTCACTTTTAGATGCCTAGACACTGTACTTATAAGCCTTAAGTACAGACTCTGGAACAACAGATGGAATCATTTGAAGAAGAGGAAAACAATCGATACAATCAACAAAAAAAATTACCAAATAACCCAAGTCATGGTAGTATCTCAAGCACTGACAACAGTTCCAGTGAAGAATAATGATCAATATATTTGGATATCAATGCAAGTTGTATTTTTTGAAATAATTATCTATGAAAATCAGACATTTTGTTTAATGTAATGGACATGGTGTCCTAATTGAAAGACAAGGGGTTACCAATAAGTGTCAACCAATTTTGTATGACAAAGAGTCTATTATTCATATACAATAAAATATGTTTTAATTTATTCTATTGTGTTGTCCAATGTTGTTGTGAAATTTTACATCGTTGATTAAATATTATAATGAAGAGATGTGAAATATAACAATATAAAAAATTAATAAAAACATCATATCCAAATGAACTAATCAAAATTTCATCTATATGAATACTATTATAAAATATATGTCAATTTTTTTATGAACAATGGAATTAAAAAATAACAATAATTGTGCACTTTCACAGGTTGATGTTTCTAAAAAGAGAAAATGACAACTGGTGTGTTTAATGATAAACAACATCGATGCATTTCAAAATAAAACGTGTCAGTTCCATAATTAAATTTGCACCGGTGTTGATATACAAGGAACCAACACCAATCTTAATACTATTTTAACCAACAATTATAATAATAAAAAACCTTTATCGGTGTGTTTAATTAATAAACGCATCAGTGCTTCTCTATGATATTTCCACCTCAGTACGTTCTAAATATCATGCACTGATAGGGTTTATTTTTTAATTCACCGATGCATGGTATCATAGATTCCTCTAGTGTCTTATTCTTATTAAGGAACTGATGTGTTATTACTTATAAGAGCACTGGTTCCCCAATATTTTTTGGACATCCCCGGTTATTTCTTGTAAATGTAAGCACCAGTGCTTTAAGTTAGAGAACACATCGATGTTTGGTATCATAGATTTGACCAGTGCGTTGTTGTTATTAAAGCACCAGGAAGTTATTTTGTATAAACACACCGGTGCCCCAATATTTTATGACTCGCCTAGTGCTTTCGGTGTAATGTAGGCACCATTGCTCTATGTTTGGGAACGCACCGATGCATATAGACCATGAAGCACACTGACTAGAAAAACATCCACTAAAACCTCTACCTACCTAGTTGTTTTTATTTATAATGAAGTTATGTTATAATTTCTGCAAAAACATATGTTTTCACAAAGATTTTTTTGACAATCTTTGCCAATTTTTTAACACTAAAAACCTTCTCTATAACCTCCAATAGAGGGTCTTTTCCTTGTAGTGAGGGAAATGAGAGAGGTTCAAAAAGAAAGAGAAAGAGAGAGATACAGGGATGGAGGGAGAGAAAAAGGTGGATAAAGTAAGAGAGAGGGATGGGGGGATACAGGGAGTTAAAGATAGATGGGGAGAGAGAGTTAAAGAGAGGGGGATGAAGAGAGGAGAAGGGAGAGAGAGGGAGGGGT
>ML832180.1:0-10926 GCA_009831015.1 Picea engelmannii | reverse complement strand
GGGGTAGAGTGAGATTTTTGGAGGGAGAGATATATGGGGAGAGAAAAATGGAGAGGGAGGGGGATACAAAGTGAGGGGGAGAGAGATGGGTGGTGAGAGAGAGAATGGGATATAGGTAGGGAGAGAGAGAGGTGGATATGATATGGAGAGAGAGGGAGGGGTAGAGAGAGGGGGGGGAGGGAGAGAGAGATGGATAAGAGGTGTTAGCTCCTAGAAAATTAGCCTCTCAAGTCTATCTTTTCACCAAAGTTTGGTCATATCAGTTGTATTGGAAGGGTGACTAGTAGTCTTCAAGGTTCACTAATATAATATTCGCATATTAAAAAATGTCTCAGTTTGAGTTATCTTAAACCTAGGAGTGGGTCACAAGTTTTTTTCCACTTATGGTCCATATGACCCATCATTTCACTTCAAATTACAATAATATGTCCATTTTGTAATAAATCCTTATTATGACAAGTTGGTAGCACAAATCGCTATTTTAACACTAAGTGCGCTACCAACTCATGAGGAAATTCGATCTATTTTGAAATTTGAAGACTTGTGAAGTGAAAAAGGTATACTCAAGGCTTTGTGTTAAAATTTTGGATATTGATAAGGCTTACTGTCCACCTTTTTTCTTCAAAATGGACAACAATTTTGTGTTTTTCCTATGATGAACCTATGAAGAAAGAGGCAATTATGTTAAGGTTTTGGTGGGTACAATTCCAAGTCACTTGTAGAGAATTTTATCTATCATGGAAAATGTATAGCCCTCATAAGAATAGAAGAGAAAAATTTGTGAAACAATGAGGGTTTTGTTGCATTTTTGGAGCAGTGTGAGCAACGGCGTGACTCTTCTGCAAAGTGCGACCCACGACGCGACGCTTCTGAGTAAGGTTGGAAAATTTAGTTTTTGAAGGCCTTCCCATTGGTATTTTATTGTGTTTGATGTTTCATTGGAAATTAGACATGTGGGACTACTTGAATTAGTCTCCATAGTTCAAAATAGACTCCTAAAATTTGGCCAAAAACAACCCTGAACTAGCGCGACGCTTCTGCAATTTTGGACGCTACGCTTTTGTCAAACTTTCAAAATTTTGAATTTTCCCTATTTTGGTCAAATATGATTTATTCTTAAGTTTTTGGGTGATGATTGATGGTATATTTTGGTGGTCATGACCTTACATACATTTTGAAATCAAATTATCAACTTGTGTGGCTTAATGATGTACCTATTATATCATGATCTTCATAGTAGCTAGAATTCTCCTCTCGGATTCCTGAACAAGAATTCTTTCTTCCTTCCTCATCACAAGTGTTAATTTTGGTTCTAGAAGTATAAAAAGAATGTATTTGGAGTGTCCCTATGAAGTTATAGGTTCATACTCCTTCCAAAAGTGTGTATTGGCATATGAGGATCCTAGCAAGCCATTAATTCACAATAATCTACATACCCTACATATTTTGTTTTGTTACAGCAAGTTTTGATTGGTCATTAAGTCAATGGTAAATATGGCTATGTTAGAGATGTTGCAGAATATTTTACTCAAGGTCCTAAAACATCATACATCCATGTATCAGTTTTCAGAAAAGTTGTGTTCTTTTCCAATGCACTTGAGCTACATTTGAAATGGCAAACCCTTATTTCTTGCAAAGGAGGTATAAGTGAGGTTCGATGATAAGATTCAATTTTATTCAAGGTGTTTGAATGTTTTATTATGTCATATGTTTTTCATATCACACTTCCCAAACTTTATTAATCCTCCAAAGTATTTTCTTCATGCATAAAAGTCAAAACAACCATCTACAACAAGTTGGTAGTGCAAATTGTGTTTTTCCTGTGTATTGCACTACCAACTCTTCAAACTTTCAACATGGATGAGATTTGGTCAAAATTCGACTTGGAAAGAGGATTTTTGGGTCAAGTTGGCCACATATATTTGAATATAATATCATCCTCCATCAAATCATGCACGTGGCACTTTGTTTCCTCAATGGAAACATTATAGGGATCAAATCCTAGATTGTAGGAATATGACTAGATTTTGGAAATTTGTGTTTTCCTGTTTTAGTCACTTTCTTTGGAGATAGATTTTGACGAGATGGAAATTTATTTTTGGAAAGTGAGAGATTATTTTCACGGGAATGAGTTCCTATTCAAAAACCTCTCTCATTTTTCCAACATTTGTTTTGATTCGAGAGATATAGGTCAATCTTTGAGAAGCATATTTCCAGAAATTTTATACTATGTTTTTGCTAGCCACCTCACAAATTTGGATTCGAGTTGGATATATTCAAAAAACTAAAGATAGGTGAATAGGATATGAGATCCATATATTTTGGATCTTGATGATCATGTAATCTCTCTATATAAAGGACCAAATAAAGGAGCAAAAGAGGATGTTGGATTGGGAGGACTTGGAGAGACTCCTTTGTAAAATACTTTTGAATGCATATTGGAATATAAGATTCTTTTGTTGTAGATGCTCAGACCTTAATCTTCTTTCTTTTCAGTACCTGTGGGTGAATATTATATTCATGTTTTCCATGTTTATCTAATGACTGAAATTGTAATCTTATCTTCGCATTGATAAACTAGAATTGCAAGTACTCTTACCTGTTCTAGATGGTCATTCATGTATGCTTCTGTATGTATGTTTCTACTGGTATAATAAGTATTCTTCATCATTTTCATCTTTATATAAACCTTCTGAAAAATTATAGTTGAAATCCTTATATGTCTGAGTTTATTCATATGTGTCGGGAGTGAGTGAGATCATATCGAGTCATTCAATTTGATCCAATTTATACCCTTATTTACACATTTGATTAAGTTACCAAGCTCATTTTATTTGCAACCTAGAGTGACTCTTGGAGTGATAACAAATTGGCGTCATTTCCGGGGAGAGGAGTGTGAAGCAAGCTTCCCTGGGAGACGACATAGTTCTAGCTTTTGATGATAGACAAAGGATGGAAATTATATTGATTGTAATCTTCTATCTGGCGACTCCATGAAGGATGAATTCAGTGGTGACTCTACAAACTTCAAATGTCAAAAGCATTTTTTGCTCTTTTTGCTAGGAGGTTTGCACCTCTTAACTTTTATGCAGTCCCTAGTTTCCCACATCCAATACCTCTTATGGATATTTGGGGAGACTGACTTCCACGGTTCAGAGAAAGGAAAGAAGATAATCCTTCATATCACCTCATTAAATTTCATCAATGCATGGCTCAGTTAAATATACATGAGGAAGATGTTCTCATGAAGATGTTTTTCAATTCATTAGAAGGGTATGCTCGTGAATGGTACTGATCCTTACCTCCTTCTAGCATATATTCTTTAAAATAATTTCATATAACATTCCATCATCAATGTGAAAGGTATTTTTCTCATGAACTTATTTTTGAGCATTGTTGTGAGGAGTTTCATTCAGATATTCAACATGTTGTTTCTTCTAGTAGTGAGGATGAAAGTGAATATATTAATGAAGATACAGATGAGGATGAAATTATTTCTATTGTTAATTCCCAAGAAGAAGATCTTCAAGATATAAAGGATGATAATATTGATGTTTGCATTGTTGAGGATGCTTTAGATGGACCTGTTGATTCAAATCTAGATGAGAAGGATGATAATGATGAGGAAGAAGGTGATGTTATTTCAAATATGTTTCAAAATCATATTGTTGATGATTATATGCAGAAATCTTCATCTCTTCCATTAGGATTTTATCCTGATGTTCCCATATTTGACAAATATGGTGATGATGAGGAATATTTTAAAGTTTATGAATGTTTGTTGACTAATGGAATCTCATCTATTTCTAATTTTCAGCAAGGATATGATCAACAATGTAATTATGTTATGGTTAATGATAGTTATGAGTCTGTTGTTCAAAATTCCAATGAAAATCTCCTTAGTTTTGATACATCTTTTAAATATATCATTGTTGGGGAGAGTAATCAACATTTCTCTCATGATACATTTTTAACGACTCATCCTTCATTTGATCATTATGGAGATAGTGATGTAGAATATCAAGAACATATCTCTTATTTTCTCTCAGAAATTGTCAGTTGTAATGGGCCACCACATCATAGTGACGGATCTGAGTCACAGGGATATAGAAAAGGGGAAGGCATACATGAGAAGTCAAAGATTTTGAATCTGTATGATGGTGATCATAGTTTTGAAGATCCAGTGGCAGTCTTACTAGAGTCTTATCTTTAAGACTCCTTTTAGTTTTCATATTTTATCATGTCACTTGCATTTGACAGTAAGTGTGATCTCCTGAAAGAGTTTTTATGGTCACTGTTATGATTTTATTATTATCTTCTAATCAATGGAATAAAAAGAATCTTTTCAGTCATGAGTTTACTTTTATGGATTCATTGGAAGCATGATTTCACTTGATCAACAAGCAGTACAGTTGATTAGAGTAGGAGTGGTGAAAATAAGCTCAGTAGTTGAGCATTTGTTTTTAGTTTTCAGTTGGTTTGCAATATGAAGTTTTTCAATTTTCAATGAATAAGCAGAGTTTTTTTTAGTATATCATGGTTTGACAGAATTCAATATCAAATTTTAAAGGTTTGCATGGAATTGGTTGCACATGCCCCATGACCCATAGCTCAATGGACAAGGTGACTAGAACTACTAGGTTCTTGTAAACCTCATAGGGAATTTTCCATCCCAGTTGGAGCCATATGTTAGCTCCTAGAAAATCAGCCTCTCAACTCTATCTTTTCACCAAATTTTTGTCATATTAGTTTTATTGGAAGGGTGACTAGTAGTCTTCAAGGTTTACTAATCTAATATTCCCATATTAAAAAATGTCTCAGTTTGAGTTATCTTAAACCTAGGAGTGGGTCACAAGTTGTTTTCCACTTATGGTCCATATGACCCATCATTTCACTTCAAATTACAAAAATATGTCCATTTTGTAATAAATCCTTATTATGACAAGTTGGAGGCGCAAAGTGTTATTTTAACACTAAGTGCGCTACCAACTCATGAGGAAAGCTCTGATTTTAAATTTGAAGACTTGTGAAGTGAAAAAGGTATACTCAAGGATTTGTGTTAAAATTTTGGATATTGATAAGGCTTACTGTCCATCTTTTGTCTTCAAAATGGATAGTAATTTTGTATTTTGCTTATGATGAACCTATGAAGAAAGAGGCAAGTATGTTAAGGTTTTTGTGAGTACAATTCCAAGTCACTTGCAGAGAATTTTATCTATCATGACATATTTATAGCCCTCATAAGAACAGAAGAGAAAAAATTGTGAAAAAATGAGGTTTTTGTTGCATTTTGGGATCATTGTGACCCTTCTACGCAGTGCGACCCACGGTGCGACCCTTCTACACAGTGCGACCCACAACGTGGCACTTCTTAGTAAGGTTTGAAAATTCAGTTTTTGAAGGCCTTCCCATTGGTATTTTCTCAATTTTGATGGTTCATTAGAAAGTAGACATGTGGGGATACTTGAATTAGTCTCCATATTTCAAAATGGACTCTTAAAAGTTGGCCAAAAATAGTCTTGAACTAGCGCGACACTTCTGTAGTTTTGGACGCTACGCTTCTGTCAAACTTTCAAATTTTTTAATTTTTCTTGTTTTGGTCAAAGATGATTTATTATTAAGTTTTTGGGTGATGATTGATGGTATAGTTCGACGGTAATGACCTTACATACATTTTGAAATCAAATTATCAACTTACATGGCTTAATGATGTACCTATTATATCATGATATTCTTACTAGCTAGAATTTTGCTTTGGGATTCCTGAACAAGCATTCTTGCTTCCTTCCTCATCACAAGTGCTAATTTTGGTTCCAGAAGTATACAAAGAATTTATTTGGAGTGTCCCTATGAGTTTACAGGTTCATACTCCTTGCAAAAGTGTGTATTGGCATATGAGGATCCTAGCAAGCCATTAATTCACAGTAATCTACATACCCTGCATATTATGTTTTATTACAACAAGTTTTGATTGGTCGGCAAGTCAATGGTAAATATGGATATGTTAAATATGTTGCAGAAGATTTTCCTCAAGGTCCTAAAGCATAAAACATCCATGTATCAGTTTTTCGAAAGGTTGTGTGCTTTTCCAATGCACTTGAGCAACATTTGAAATGGCAATTCCCTAATTTCTTGCAAAGGAGGTATAAGTGAGGTTTGATGATAAGATTCATCTTTCTTCAGGGTGTTTGAATGTTTTATTATGTCATATGGTGTTCACATCACACTTCCAAACCTTCATTAATCATCCAAATTATGTTCTTCATGCATAAAATTCAAAACAACCATCTACAACAAGTTGGTAGTGCAAACTGTGTTTTTCCTATGTATTGCACTACCAACTCTTCAAACTTTAACATAAATGAGCATTGGTCAAAATTAGACTTTGCAAGAGGATTTTTTAGTCAAGGTGGCCACATATATTTGAATATAAGATCATCCTCCATCAAATCATGCAGGTGGCACTTTGTTTCCTCAATGGAAACATTCTAGGGATCAAATCCTAGATTGTAGGAATATGGCTAGATTTTGGAAATCTGTGTTTTCCTATTTTACTCACTTTATTTGGAGATAGATTTTGATGATATGGAAATGTATTTTTTAAAAGTTAGAGAGGATTTTCACAAGAATTATCTCATATTCAAAAACCTCTCTCTGTTTTCCAATATCTGTTTTGATTCGGGAGATATAGGTCAATATTTGAGAAGCATATTTCCAGAAATTTTATACTTTGTTTTTGCTAGCCACCTCACAAATTCGGATTTGAGTTGGATATATTCAACAAACTAAAGATAGGTGAATATGTTATGAGATCCATATATTTTGTATCTTTATGAGAATGTAATCTCTCTATATAAAGGACCAAATAGATGATCAAAAGAGGAGGTTGGATTGGGAGGACTTGGAGAGACTCCTTTGTAAAAGACTTTTGAATGCATATTGGAATATAAGCTTCTTTGTTGTAGATGTTCAGACCTTCATGTTCTTTATTTTATGTACCTGTGGGTGAATATTATATTCATGTTTTAAATGTTTATCTAATGACTGATAAATTCCATCTTATATTGGCATTGATAAACTAGAATTGCAAGTACTCTTACCTGTTATAGTTGGCCATTCATGTATGCTTCTGTATGTATGTATGTTTCTGCTGATATAATAAATATTCTTCATAATTTACATCTTTATATAAACCTTCTGAACAAGTATAGTTGAAATCCTTATCCGTCTAAGTATATTCATGTGTGTGAAGTGAGTGAGATCATATCAAGTCATTCAATTTGATCCAATTTATACCCTTATTTACACATTTGATTAATTTACCAATCTCATTTGATTTGCAACCTAGAGTGACTCTTGGAGTGATAAAAAGAGGTAAGGGAGGAGAAAGAGAGAAACAATGAGAGAGGGGAAAGCAGAGAGAAAGGTTTCTAGAGAGAGAGATAGGGATGGGGGGAGAGAGGGATTTAGATAGAGAGAGAGATGTAACGAGAGAGGGGGTAAGAGGGGAAGAAGGAGATATTAGAGGTAAGAAAAGAGGAAGAAATAGAGAAGGGGAGGGAGGGGGGGAAGAGAGAGTGAGCGAGAGAGGAATGTGGAGAGAATATAGAGAGACTGAATAAGGTAATGAGAGAGAGAGAGAGAGAGAGTTGGGGGAGGGGGAACGATGGAGGAGGGAGAGAGAGAGAGAGAGATGTTGGGTTGTTATATTCTTGCAGTGAAATTCGAATTTCGAGGTGCATTAAACAGGAAAATTCAAAGTTGAAATGATCAACAACAAGTTGAAGAGGCCAACCAACAAGAGGTCAATAGAAATTCATGTATCAACCAATTGAAGACCGAATGAAGGATGATTGGTAGTCGACTTGTAATCTGACTTGGTAGTCGACTGTAATAGAATCTTGAGGATTCATGGATTTGTATCCAATTATCTACGTGGATCTGTAACTATTTTTGGGTGCCTTTCTTTATAGTTTTCCTATTATAAAGCCTATAAATAAGGTGTGTTGTAATGTTGTAATAGCTAATATTTAGAAAAATATTTTACAGGTTTTTGGTCATGTATATGTAATCTGAATTGGCTACAAGATTTTTCTTGTATAAATAAAGAAGATATGATTTTGATTGTGTCTTAGGTGTAGACCAAGGTTATACATTTAACCTTTTATTTTGAATGAATAAGACAACAAGAGAGAAAGGCGCTCAAGGAATTTTGGTTTTATCATTTTTTTAGGGTAAAATCTTTGTGTACTGTGTGTTTGCTTTGTGAGAAGATTTGACAAGCTTGTACCAGTGAAAATCCTTGGTAAATAAGTCGTTCCTTAGAAAGAGACTTTATATTCTAAGGATGAGTGAGAATAGTTTGGTGATTGAGCATTTAAATATGTTTAACACCATAATAAGTCATTTATATTATGTGGATATTAAAATCATTGAGGAGGAGAAATGTATTAGCCTATTATGTTCTTTTACAGACTCATGGGATAGCTTAGTAGTGGTTCTAGGGAGTAATTCAACCACATTAGCGCTAGAAGACATGGTTGCATCTCTATTGTCAAAAGAAATGAGAAGGAAGAACATGGAAGGATCGACCAAAAATGCATTAGTGGTGCGAGGTTGACCAGTTGACAAATATAAAGGAAAATTCTTTGGTAGAAAGTCTAATTCAAAGGGTAGATCTAAATCCCATGTTCAATCAACAAGAAGATGTTGGAAATGCGATAAATATGGGAATTACAAAAGGGAATTCAAGTTGAAGGAAATGGAAGTCAGTACAGTATCCTATGAGAAATAGTTGATTGAGAGAAAGATGACTCTAGATAAGGGAGGTGATGCATTCCTGGCATTGGCCACTACAAAGTCGAATCAATATGTTTGGTTGATCAACTCATGAGCATCCTATCATATGACACCACATAGAGAATGGTTCTACGAATAGGAAAGATATGAAGGAGGAGATGTGTTCTTAGGGGACGAATCGACAACCAAAATTGTTGAACAGAGAAGAGTTCGACTAATACTGTGGGATGGGAGGAGTAGAACCCTTCCAGGTGTGCAATATATTATGGGTTTTGAAAGAAACCTGATATATGTCGGTAAGATGAGTGATGTAAGTGTGCACACTCTATTTCATAAGGATATTTGCAAAATGGTCAGAGATGTGATTATCTTAATGAAAGGAATTCATATTGGAACCCTATACAAGTTATTAGGGAATTTTGACTCAACTTGATGCAATAACATTGTTGTTCCTGAAGTTGACTCGATTTCAAATCGAATCGACTCGACTCGAGATGAGTTGATTCAACTCGACTCGACAAGTATTCATCAAATCAACCCGACTATGTTATGGCATGAGAGGATAGGACATATTAGATAAAAATTACTTCGATCTATGCATAACAAAGGTATGGTCGAAGAATTTCCTAAATGTAATTTATAAGTTGACTTTTGTGAACATTGTGTATATGGAAAACAAATTTGGGTGAGATTCTCATCTGGAGAAACAAGGGCAAAGGGGATTCTAGAATTGGTTCATAGTGATGTGTTTGGCCCTACTCCAGTTTCTTCATTTGGTGGATCAATGTATTATGTCTCCTTCATAGATGTTTTTTCCAGAAAAAACAAGGATATATTTCCTGAGGAAGAAATCAAAGGTTTTCAATAAATTCAAAGAGTTTAACTCTCTTGTTGAAAACTAGATAGAAAAGAAAATTAAGGTGTTGAAAAATGACAATGGTGGTGAATTTTTTGGAAACAAATTTGAGCAGTTCTGCAAATAGTGTGGCATAGCATGCAAAAATACCACACCATATACCCCACATTAAAATGGAGTTGAGATAATGAATAGAATGTTGATGGACAAGACAAGGAGCATGCTCAATGGTGTTGGTCTCGCATAAGAATTATGGGAAGAGGCAGTCGACACTGCAAAATATCTTGTGAATATGTCCCCTTCATTGATACTAATCGAAATAACTCCACATGAGGTATGGTCTAGTAAGAATCCTTCGGTTTCACATCTCAAAGTATTTGGATGTGATACATTTTGCATGTTCCCAAGGAAAAGAGGATCAAGTAGGACAATAAGGAATTCAAGTGTATTTTCATTGGATACAAATAAGGAATGAAAGAATATAAGCTCTAATACAAGGAAAATAGTGTACATTCGAGATGTGATCTTCAGAGAAATCAGAAGGAAGTCTGAGTCTGAAGCGATGGTTCAAACAAAGAATAATCCAGAGAAGGTGCGATTTGAATTGAGGAATGAAGAAGATGATTCATATGAGTCGAATGAATCAAATGAAGAGGTGGAACAATGGACCCCAATTGTAAAGAGGTCAGAACGAGTAAGAAAACTAGTCAAAAAGTATAGACTGCCTGACTTTCATTCTGTATTTGTGTTAACTTCCATTGATGAAAAGCCCAAGTCGATCAAGGAGGCAGTCAACTCAGCAGAGGGAAGGATGTCATGGTCGAAGAGATGGAATCCTTTCATAAGAATGAGACATGGGATTTAATCGAACTACCTAGTGGAAGAAATATCATTGGTAACAAGTGGGTATTCAAGAATAAAATGAACGTCGCAGGTCAAGTCAATAAATTCAAAGATCGACTGGTAGCGAAAGGATATTCTCAAGTTGAAGGAGTCGAATTCGGTGAGATTTTTTCCCCTGTTGAAAAATTAGCTTCCATTAGAGAACTAATGTCTCTAACTGCAACATTTGATATGGAAATAGAACAAATGGATGTGAAGACATTGTTCCTACACATGGACCTGGAAGAATAAATATACATGAAACATCTTGAAGGATTTGAATTAAAGGGAAAGAAATATTTTGTGTGCAGATTGAAAAGATCCCTTCATGGTATAAACCAATCACCAAGGATGTGGTACAAAAATTTCGACACATACATCCTTAGTTT
>ML832179.1:43387-56317 GCA_009831015.1 Picea engelmannii | reverse complement strand
CATTGTCAATAGGTATACGCCTTTCGGCGTAATAAATCAATCCTACGATCAGAAGGGAATATGTCTATTTAAAAGACACAAATATTTAAAATACACAAATACTGGGAGAGATCACAACGTGCGCTGTTAAATTTTAAACCATTTTTTATGCTTTTTATTTTTCTATTTTAAACCATTTTTCTATTAAATGTAATTTTTATGTGAATGACAATAATCCCTTCAATTTCCTATTAAATATAATGTATGTGAATTGCTCTTAACCTAAAGTATTAGATTCAAGTTGTAAAGTAAAATAAAAAAAAGTCAAGGTTTTTATTCTCAAATATTAGATTATAATAATAAGAAAATATTAAATAAAAAATAATATATTCATTTAAATTTTAATGATATTTTTATATTAATTTTTTTAATTTAAAATTAATTTAAATTTTAATGATATTTTTATATTAATTTTTTTAATTTAAAATTAATTTTTATTAATATAGTTAGAAATTAAAATATTTAATTAAATAATCAAATATTTTATCTAATACTTATCACTTTATAAAGAATAATAATAATAATAATAATCTTATTTTAAGATTATAATTTTACTACTAAATTTTATGGAGGACTAAATTTTATGGAGGTGTATAATGAAATATGTATTAGTTACATTATCTTTTTTGTTTTAATTAACCATTTACATGAAGTGTTTATCTTTTGCTATTTAATTTAAAATAATTTAATACAAAAATATTAAAGAGATCATCATTTGACTACTAAATTCTACCTATGTGTATAATGAAATATGTAATGGGTACATTATTTTTTTGTTTTAGTTTACCACTTACATGAAAATGTTTATCTTTCACAATTTATTTTAATATATAAAGAGGTCGTCATTTGAGTACTAAATTCTACCATGGTGTATAATGAAATATGTATTGGTTATATTATTTTTTTTGTTTTAATTGACCACTTACATAAAAGTATTTATCTTTGAGAGTTTAATTTAAAATAATTTAATATATAAAGATATTAAAGAGAACACTAGTGTGAAGTATGATTTTAAGAAAAGGGAGATTTGGCTCAAGAAGAAGATGGAGAAAAAAGATATTAAAGAGAATACTAGTGTGAAGTATGACTTTAAGAAAAGGGAGATTTGGTTCCAAAAGAAGACGGAGAAAGGTAAAGAAAACACCAAAGATACAATATTCAATTCAAGGAAATGTGATTGGAGTAATCTCCTAGGGTTTTTTATACAACATTCAATTCTAGAGGTGGTAACAATTAAAGGAAATGTGACTAGAGTATTTTCCTAGGGTTTTTGTTGGCTAGCCAAGAAATATATGATCTTGTTTGATATTTTCATTAAAGATTTATCTTTTGGAATTTATTACCATCTAAACGATTGGTTGTCATGTGGTGTCCCTTGGTGGCATTTCCCTCTCCCCACAACGTATGAGGGGACCTCATTATGGTAAGTCCTCGACGCAATATACTTTGGATTTCAAATCACCTAATTTTAGAGTTATGAAGATCACCGACAATTGTAGAAATGGCCATGGCTTTGAAGACCCTTCGCTAGTTTGTTCCCTGTGTGTGTCATAAGGTACTAACATTCCTGTGAATGAAACTTTTGTTGATATTTCCACGGATGAATATTTTGTTGTTTATGATAATTTTAAAGGATTTACTTTGTTGGGTTACTTTGTGGATTGGATCTTGTTTGATTCTATCACAAAGGCTTTAGTAAAGGATCTCTAGACGCCTTCTCACTTGTAGATTTCAATGAGTTGTAACATAAAAAAGGTTTTTTGTCTTGTTCTCCTTTAACGAGGAACTTACTTATTGAGCTGATAGTTTTTCTCAAGATCCCTAGATATGTTGAAACACCCTAGTTTTGTCTCCCTTGGAGGAAGGATTATTTGTTGAGCCAACTACCCATTATCCTACCCAATCTTTGTAAGTTTCTTAGGATCCTAATACAATTTATTCAAGTGGATATCGATAGCCACTCACCTATTCCAACTGGCTCAAAACAGGCTTTTGACAATTTACTATTTTTAGCAGTTTTTTGGTTCCTAAACTTTCAGGGCCATTTTGATGGCCCAGATGATTTTTTTTTTTTCAGGATCAAGCACCTCAATGATATCCAAAGGCTCTGATTGATACCCCAAAATGAATCTCCTTGACGATACCTTTCCAACGAGCTATCGTGCACCCCAAACAGAGATCATATGCTAAAGTTATGCCCCGGGGAAGTTGATACACCAAATTACCCAAAACGGGGCCCACAAGACTGTTGGATTTTCATCTTTGGAGGTTAGGGTTTTGAATTTTATTTATGTTAAAAAAGCCTTTAGAGCATCATTGTAATCATCTTATTGTGAATGTGAGTAGTCGTCGCATCTCTTTTCAGAGATAAGTTGTCACCATTCTAGTGAGTCTTTCACTATGTATTTCTACAGTTTTGTACAT
The DNA here is from genome assembly GCA_009831015.1 of Picea engelmannii. NCBI lineage: Eukaryota > Viridiplantae > Streptophyta > Pinopsida > Pinales > Pinaceae > Picea > Picea engelmannii. The sequence goes on along the minus strand of ML832179.1, from coordinate 53,854 downwards.
TTCACTCATTAATAGAAATTGTGTATTATTGTATACATGTGTCTCTTTTTATATATCCGATATATATCTGTTATATTATTGACTCTCTTGCAATATCTCTATATATTTATGTGTTATATCTCTTCTCTCATTTTGTGCCGAAAATAATTTGGATCAACAATTTTGTGACTTCATGGAATAGGTTTTCATATTTATTGTGGATTTCCTTTGTTATGAGTTGGATAGGTTATTTAACTCAAGGCTTTAGTTTGTATTTTACCTTAGGTTTAATGTGTTAAACAACCTAAATTAGTTTGTTTAAATATGGGTTGGGAATAGAATATTTCATCACCATGTCAAGTACATTAATCTTCCGAATAGATATTTCATGTGTCAAGACTTATATATTGCATCAGGGGTTTCTTTCTAATGGTCAAATTCAATATTCTAATTATTTGAGATTATGTAGTACCTCAAAATGATACCAACAGAGTCTCAATCAACCAGGATGGATATATGATGGTTAGATTATCAGGTGTATCTGTTTGAACCTATTTCTTCTTTTTAATGATAGCTTTGTACAAATTTTCATCATCAACACCATTTTTTGTGCCACTATAGTTTATTTATGTATAAGAAACAAATAATTAAGAGCAATTGTAAAAATAAATATAAATTGTAGAAAGTAAAATATGAAAAACAAGAGTATTGAACATTATTAACCCTGATATTGATCATTCATAAAGAGGGAAATTTTCGTGGACCTATTTAAGGGCCAACCTCCAAATGAATAGAGCTCCAATACAATGATAATAACTTAACAAAACATTATAGATCTCCCTATATCTACAAATTATTTCTCACTACCTAAACCCTACCTTATTCAAAGAGGATGACCTCATACATTAATTAGTTGACTCCTAAGTACCCCTAAGTAGGGAGGTTAGGATAGGGCCGTAACATTCCCTCCCCTTTTGAATGAATATTTGTCCTTAATGTTGGATGTGTGGAAACTAATGTAAAATATGTTTTGGTTCACATGTGGTGTCTTTGGGTTGTATGTCCTTCCATGATATTAATACTTCATGAATAATGCATTGTCTTTGTGAATGCTCTCATTTTAATAGTAATTCCTATGGTTGTAGCCAAATGGAACACTCTTCGACAAGTTTGGGGAGGATTGTCTAAGTACAACAATATGGCCCTACCACTTTCTTCAAATAGGACACATGAAATACTAGGAAGATTTTATAGTGTTCCACGAGAGCCTATATTTGAGTGCAACTTTGAATAAGGGGATAATTTGTTCCTTCATATATATCCCTATAAGTAAACATTGTTAAAGGAGAAGAGCCACTGGAAGTTTTCACCCAAGTTTTATGAACATATTTGACATGTTGCTTACAATTTGGCTCTTCTAGCGCTCTCTAAGATCCACCCAATAATTCATACATGTCATGCTTGAAGAAAGTGGTAGGACCAAATTTCCAAGTCCAAACCATCTTCCTCAACTAGATGAAGAGAGTTCCATTTGCTTGTAGAGAAAGCTAGTTTTAGAAAAACGATAGTGTCATCTATCCCATTATATTATGTAGTAAGTATTGATCCATTGGAGGGATACATAGCTTGAATATACCACATGAATATCACTCACATTCCTATAACAATTTCCACATCTCCATCCTTAATGTTAACAATTCTTTTGTAGGGAGGGGGGAATGTTAGGGTCTCACCCTAACTCCCAAAGTTAAGGGAATAGGTTGTTAGTTAATRTGTAGTGKCCATATAAATATTACATAAGGTCCACTATGTAATTAGAGTCTATAATCAATAAATTATTGTTGGCCTCATTAAAAAAGGTCCACTAGGTAGTTGATATAGCCTCTTAGTGGAGGCCCACTTCTTGGTTACRTTTTGGGATAGATAGAAACTAATTATAGTGGTAGAAGCCCTGTAATTAGGTTCCAAATGGTTAATATTGTACTGGATCTCTTCTCAATTAGAGGTTTCCCCCTTGAATAAGAAAGTGAACATTGATTCCAATTTAGAATATCAATAAATATTCGTATATTCATGTTGCTTCAATACCATGGTTTTATTCTCTTTACTTTCCATAATTATATTGCTATCAATATTACTCTAAGTTTTTTTTTTTAGCTATCAAGGTGCACCATTACAACTTTTGTGATTTAAATTCATTACTTTCTATGGAAGAATCCCAATGATGTTATATTTTATAATAAGTATGCCTCATTTACCTTCTCATATGATAATTCATTGACATATGTCAATATCCTTGTATATTATAGTGAAATCATGGAAATTAAGAATGGTTATGGACCACTTGCAACAAATTTAGGAGTTGTGGGGGGATTTCCATTTCAAGATGAAACAAAATCCACTTGTCCCACCTCAACATAGTCATTCACCCACCACTAGGCTAGTTGACTAATAAGAGAGAGATGGGAGTAGGAAGGAAACATGCCTCATGCCCTTTCCCACGTGGAAAATAGTTTCCAACCCTTGCTCCTGCTATCTTAGAGGATATAAAACTTCCCAAGGGTCAAGATGAATAGGAGTCCTATGGGATTATCCAGCTAAGGATCGTCCTATGAGAATCAATTTGGGATCTTCTCCAGTCGATTAGGATGAGGCCCATGTTATGTGGGAATTATTTATTAGTGTTTTATGTATATGATTGTAGGTTTTGTGGAATCTTGGACTTTGATATTTTCTTTCTTGTGGTTCTATGTTGTAAGAATTTTTGGCTCAATCCATTCTCATCTTTTATTTTTGTGTCTCTCATTTTTATTCTACTAGTAGTTGCATGTGCAAAGAAAGTTTTTTGTATTAAAGCGATGAAAATTTTGCTATATCAATAAAAAAACAATGCTTTAATGTCAAAACAAATGAAACATTGATGGGTCAAGTTTTAAATCACAACTATAAGAAATGCAATGATTTTACAATATTATATAAAATCTAAGTGATCTACATAGTGAAATAAAAAATTGGACATGAAGGCTAACTTCTTAAACAACTTATCCATCTCTTTATAAAAAAAAAATGGATGTTCTAAATAAATTATTACGTTTCACTTTTCAAAGCATATTTAAATAGACTATCTACACATAGTTCTAAGTTCCTAATAAATAATTTTGAATTAAATTTTTACTATCAATAAGGATGGAAATTCTCTAATGCAAAGACCTAAATAACATATTCATATGTAGAATTTCCAATCTAATCTTTAGAACTTGAGATTCCATTGTTTTCTCGTAATTTTCAAAAAATTATAAGTCAAACCTATAAAATTAACTTAGCTAACCTATTTTTTTTTAAAACCCTTATATGCCACAATTCAATCCTAAAGCATGATTTTTAATACTTTTAACTAAAAAATGTCAATCACATGAAAAATGTGATCCAACTCACACACACAAAAAAACAACTACTTATGCAAACATTTAATTTATACAAAATATTCTTAACCATTGAATATTTTTTTTTATGAAGGATCAATTCTCTAATGTTTTCAACATGATACAATTCATGCACCAATTTTTTTTTCTTATAAACATCTAATGTTCTCAACATGATCCAACTCACACACCAAAAAGAATTGCTTATACAAACATCTAATTTATATAAAATATTCCAAACTATTGAATCTTTGTTAAGAAGGATCAATCCCCTAATGTTCTTGGGAGAAAATACATATTCATTAGCATGGAACGCCATAACCAAAAAATTGTTATTAACCACCATAATACTAAAATGAAAAAAAAAAAAAAGTGAAAGTAAGCTTCCTTATAAGATCATATTAAATGTTGGCATCCTTATTACTCATTCGTGTTGATATTCTTATTACTCATTCATGTTGACATCAAACACTAAGGAATTATAATATTAAATGTTGATATTCTTATTACTCATTTTTGTTGATTTCAAAACACAAATTATTAGATTGTAATCCTTACTTTTATTGTTATATTTAATCACTTACCACTTTTATTTAAGAGAATTAAAATTACTAATTCCTTAATCCTATGACCAATTAATGACTTGATTTCCCTCCTAACTTTTAACAAAAAGGTGATCACACATAAAAGGAGACCTTAAATATCGATTTTTTTCTTTATCTACCTTCTGCATTTGAATAGGACTAATTGTTTTTACTTTATATACCTTATATGTTTGATTAGAGTCATCTTCTTATCGTAGTTTGTTAACCATTTGGCCCCCTACTTTTATTGATATATTATTTTTCTACTAAGAGTGGTTCACTTTATGTGGATGCTAAGTTTTGTGAACTAAATGTAAAATTTCTTCAATCATGTAAAGATGTATATAAGTTATTTATATAACCTTACTGATAACTATGGATGGCAACTAAAGAAAGGTTATAATTTATTTTAATTTTGTTTAATTTATATATATATTTTTAAGGTAAATAATAAAGTGACATATTTGTTTTTCTATATTAAATAATAAAGTGAAATCAACCTAACATAATGTGAAAAATAGTATGAATACAAATAAAAATGACATTTAATTAGCTTGATAGGGAATATAATATGTTATGAGGTGCGGGGGAAAAAAAGTAAAGTTAACCACTAAACATATATCATCCTCTTGAATCTTTGCCCATGAAAAAGATTGAACATTTTTAAAGATCATATATCATAGCCCATGAAAAAGATTGAACATTTTTAAAGATCATATATCATAATAATAAAGTGAAATCAGCATAACATAATGTGAAAAAGTAATATGAATACAAATACAAATGGCATTTAACTAGCTTAATAGGGAATATAATGTGCTATGAGGTGCGATGGAAAAGAGAGCAAAGTTAACCACTAGACATATACCATCCTCTTGAATATTTGCCCATGAAAAATATTGAACATTTCTAAACATCATATATCATGTTTTAAATGTATTTTATGATATGAAACAACGGGGTCTATGAGGGTTTATTCGCCTATCACAAGATTCAAATAAGGTCTGTGAACACTCAACCAACTCATCCATCCAACTCAAAAAAGAGGGTCTCTCCTCCCTCAAGGGTGTAGCTTCATAGGGGATTCATATGAATTTAAAAATTAATATATTGGTGTGTTATTTGGATAGTTAGTTAGAGCATCCATGTCCATCCTTGAGCTATGTGCATAAGCATATAATATTGATTTTCTAGTTTTGAGTGGCATGCATCTTTAGAGTAGGGTTTTGATTGAAGATTTATGTAAATACATAAGGGAATTTTCTTCATTGAGAAAACTAAGGTATCTAATATGATTTATTCCAATTCCTGAGACTTCATGGTTACTTCTTGTCTTTTATTTAGATCATTTCTGGTGTCTTTATGCTTGTATTTTTTATTGGTTTTGTATGGAGCTTATGATTTATTGTTTGGTATCATAGTAGAAATATCTTGGCTTACTCCTTTTCACTCATACATTGGGTTTTAGGAGGCGATCCTACCACCCCACATTCCCTCTTGACCTTTTCTTGGGTTTCACAACTCCATGCACACTTAAATGTTTAGGTTTTGGGTTCACTTGAGTTCCATGATACACCTCAACACTACCTTATATAAGCTAGTTCTCTTATTCATTAGCTCCACCCAACAAAATATTATTTAGCGCACCTCTTCTTCTAGTTCCTTAGGCTTGGAACACACCCAAATTTGGTCATTTTTAGGGTTTTTTGGAGGTCTCCCTCCCACCTGATGCCTTTATCTTATGTTGCATTAATCTCATCGAATCCACTTCCACATTGTGGTAGAATCACTCCCCTCATCTCACCTTAGATATCAAACAACTCTCTTGACAATAACCCTAACCAAATCCATAACCTAAGGTTTCTCCTACACTTGTATTTATCTCTTACAAAATGTATGTCTCTTAATGGCTCCTCATAGTAATCATTCATCTAACGATGAATAGCTTAGTTTATCCAACATTGTATAAGAATTGGCCAATTATCTTAGTTAATCCCTAAGACTTCAACCTAGGGTTTCCACGTCCACTTTCTAGATAGACACTTGAATATCATTACCTAAATATGATGTCCAAATGCATGGAGATGTTTTGGATTCTTGGATAGAAAACCTTACTACCTACCTCCAAACCTACCCAAAAATTTCAAATGAGCAACACCCCCTTCTTCCAAGTAATTATCTAGAGGGAATTGCTCGAGCCTGGTGTTACTCTCAACAAACTTATGCCAAGATATATGTGGAGCTTAATGAAGAACAAGATGTCAATTAATCTCTTACTCACATCACTACATGGGATGCATTATTTCAGGCCATGAGAAGGCATTGTTATCCTATGAGTTATCTATCTAACTTAATGTGCAAGTGGTTGCAGTTACACCAAACTACATGTCAAAGTGTCCAATAGTTTATCAAGGTATTCACTAATATTTTCCTCCAACTCCAAATCATAGATCCTATATAGGTACTTGTGCCTAAATAGAATTGTGATTTTCTTATTACTTTTTGTAATGAAGTAGATATATTTGAGAGAACCACTCTAGAGAAATAATTTCTCCAAACATTAGTCATCAAATGAAAATTTGAAAAAAAACCTTGCTTCACATCCTTTTGAAACCCTAAACCTAACCTTAACCCTATCTCTATCTCTAATGCTTTCACTTCCCCAAATCCTTGTGCACGTACAACATGTAACTCAGCTAGCCCCCATAACACCCCACAGTTTTCCTTCTTTGGAGATGGTGCTCCTATAACAAAATAAAAACCCATGATGTTGTTGAATGTTAATTATTATAGAGGTAAGCCATGCCCAAAACCTTATATTCTAATGAGAAAACTAGTGACTTTAATATTTTGTATTTCTCTCCTAAACCTTCTCCCCCACCTGGAATTATTTCCCTTCACAACCCTACTACCATCGACCCCTCCCTCCTTTTAATAAGAAACACCAATTCTCCTTCATCTACATACTTGTTGATCTAAAACAATTTTTTACAGTCTTAGGGTCAACCTCACGAGGATATGAATACCCCCACATTTTTATAGAGGTGGTACTCCTCTTTGGTTGAAAGATTGGAATATTTTTTGTATGGTTTTGAAATTAATTTAAAGGGTTAATGTTAAAGAGAAAACCATGAAATATCTTCAAAGAAATCTAATATATACCAATGTAAAACCCTTATATACATCTATACAAATATACTTCATATCATTTAAAAAAATAAAATAAGATAAAGTGTGTCAATGTAGATTTGTTTCTACAAGGTTTTGGAGTCTCCAGTCAACTCACATTATTTATTTCTTGTAAGATAAACTAAACTCATAATATGATATTACTTTTTCAAGATGAAGAAATTAAAGGTATTCAAAGAACTTTAAATGATAATTTCATTACAACCCAAAAATGATTTGGATAGGCAATACATTTGAAATCACATGATTTCAATTCAAGACAAAGAAATTGCTAATGTCATGCCCCGAGTAGTTCTCTACAGAATAAATTTATAACAATATCCCAAATATAACAATTTTAATAATATCATAAACAAGAGAGCTGAAACCACCTCTACAAAGTCTCAATGACAACTAATAAACTGAATGAAATAGAAATTCCCTTTTTACAAGGATGGATCTTTCTCCTATGGACCTGAAATGTTACAAGATGACAAAATATTTCAAAGAAAGGACTACTCAGACCCAAATATTCATGTTCTCATTAAATTCATGGAATATTTTATGGAAAGAAACATAAAAGAAGAAGATGTAGAGAGACAAGCATTAGCAGTCCAGTCCAATGAATCTTGGAGAGATAGAACTTTTCTTCTCGTAGACTCTTTACCACTGTAGAAATTTATGACTGCCAACCCTATGATCATACCTTCTCTTTTCCTTTTAAAATATGCTTTCATGTCCTTGAAGTAGTTAGGGTTTGTCTTTATATAACTTTCTATGATTATTTTTTATAGTAAAACACTTTTAATTAATGCTTAATTTGAGAACAATTAATGACTGATTTCATTGAAATTCATGTCTATAAGTAGGGCCCACTTATTCCTTTAATAAATTTTATTTATACCTTATTAACGTGTTGCATGTGAGTTGCATGCCATCATGAGTTGCATGTCATTAAGAAATTTCTCTATGAGAAGAGTCCATTGCAAATCACATATGTGTATTCATCTATGAGAATACAGGCTGGAGATATGAGGAAGTGAGTCGAAGACAAAGAAGTCAAGTGAAGTAAGAATTTTGCAAGAGTCGATATCATGGAGTAGGGGTTTCATACAAGAATTCCTTGAGTATACCCACGATTGTCAAGAGGAAAAGCACATAAATCTGCAACTTGCGATGAGGGAAAGAACAGATACCCATAGGAAGACAGTACACATGGTCACAGACATGTGAGGAAAAGTTGTGGAATATCATGGATCTAAAAGCGCAGGTCAGCTATAGTCTGAAGGTATGTATTCCTGAGTGTGTTAAGGAGTTATTTTGAATAAATCAAGAACAAGTATGTATCAGTGAGTTATGAGAACTTGAATTGAAGAACTCTTTTGTGGATTTTGGTATGAGGTGTGTGTGGTTGCAGTCTTGATGAGATATTGATATCAGTAGCAACAACAATGTAACACACCCACTACGAAATTCAAAAAAATTCGGCCATTTTCATCTTTTCTCCAATGAACAGAATTCTTGAATCCCTACGGGACCAGATATAGACCCTGCCATCCCTTATCCGTACTCATATGATCGGCGGCTATGACCACAGGCCTTATCATAGAGGTGCTCGTCGCCTTTCGCAATTTGGGAAATCGTGATACATGTATTTCCTTTTCTCTCTTGTCTCTCGAAGTGCCGAAATCTGAAAGGGAACAATAGTTTGTCATAACTAGAAATTGACTCAGATTTAAAATATGGCACTCCACTTATCGGGGTTTACTCCATCGGGATTTCGGGATGTGTGATGACAGGAGGTCTCACATCTAGGTTTCCTGGGAACCGAAACTCCGAAACACCAAGCTCTAACATACTTCACTATTTCGGGGTTTCCTCCATCGAGAATTCGGGATGTGCGACGACAGGAGGTCTCGCACCTCGGTTTCCCGAGAGCCGAAACTCCGAAAATGCCAAGATATAACACACTTCACTTATTTCAGGAATTTATCCATCGAGATTTCGCGAATCTGGGGTTTCGATACTGGTGAACCCGTGGGGCCCGCACTTAGGTACCTCGAGTGTCGAAATACCAAAATATGATAACTTTTCCGCACTCTATCTTTCGAGATATCGCAAGTCGGGATTTCGAGACTTGCGAGTGCAAGGGATTTTACCCCTAGGTTCCCTTGGTACCAAAACGCCAAAACTTCACAACTCATCCATGCTAGTTCTTTTCGGGGTTTCGCTAATCAGGATTTTGGGACTGGCGAGTACAAGGAAATACACCCTTGAGTATTCAGATTTCCGAAATGCCGAAATATCGTAACATGTTCGCGTATCATCCTTTCGTAATTACACCCATCGAGATTTCAGGACTGGCGAGTACAAGGAAATACACCCTTGAGTATGCCGATTTCCAAAATGCCGAAATATCGTAACATGTCCATGTATCATCCTTTCAGAATTACACCCATCGGGATTTCGGGACTTGCAAATACAAGGGAGCTCACCCTTAGGATATTCCGAAAGCCGAAATACGAAATATCGGGATTTAGCCATACGCTGTTATTTCGGGATTTCGCATATCGGGATTTCGGGAGTCGTGAGGACAAGGGTTCTTACCCTCTGATCTCCTGAGTGCCGAAAAGACGAAATGCTTACCGGCCGCCACGTGTATTCTACAGTTGGACGGTCCAGGTATTCCCATGGGTCTTGAAATCGACGGTCCTGATTTCTTCACTACTTACGAAGGTAAAAAGGTGATGAGGCAGTAACGCCTGCATTCCTTCATTCAATTTAACGGTTGTAATAGACCTTAGATCCTCTGAAAGGATCTCATTCGTGCATTTAGCAAGAGGGAGGGTATCCTGTGTATCGAACCACCAAAAGGTTCTAACTCATCCATACGTTGTCATTTTTGGATTTCGCGGGTCAGGGTTTCGGGACTCGCGAGTACAAGAGAACTCGCATCTAGATACTCAGGGTGTCGAAACTCCAAAAACTCTCAATTTACCCCCCCCGCTAATATTTTAGGATTTCGCAAGTCGGGGTTTCGGGACTTGCGAGTGCAAGGGAACTCACCCTTGGGTATTCTGGGTACTGAAATGCCGAAATGTTGAGGTCTATGAGGACCATTCTCCCTCGTGTGATATTTTAAGGCTTAAACTATAACATCCTCCTTCGGATCCTCAGGCAATTTACACTAGGTTTTGAAGATCAGACTGGAAAGTCTTCTCGAAGGTAAGGGAGCGGTCTCGAAAGGGTGCCTTCGTGGGGAAATCTATCCAAGGCATCAGGTAGGACAAACACAGGAACAAATCTCTAGAGAG
>ML832178.1:71713-85578 GCA_009831015.1 Picea engelmannii | reverse complement strand
TTTCAAAAAGCATTTTAAAACATGAAATCAAATGCCCATGACATCTAAAGGCATCCAATTATCATTTTTAACCACCACACCCTTAAATATTTACTAAACAATGATTAAAACATGGTAAAAATGTAAAACGATTTGAGGAGGTGTGTGGGCCCATGAGGGGAGTTTTTGCAAATTTCTTTGGTCAAAATGGTCGATCTAATCAATGGTTAGGATATGGGAATCCTAACAACCCTTTTCCAATACATTTTTGTGAACAATTTCCCCAATTTTATTTACTTTTAAAAAGAGGCCGATTTGGTTCAAAAAGGGCGACCTAGGGCTTTGTGTTTTAAATTAATAATGATATGAAAATCAACTTCGAACCATGCAATTGAAAGAGAAAAGAATGAAAACCTACCTGGTTCGAACGGTGTGCGAAACGATCAATCGTAGCTCCAACAGTGAGAAGAACAAGTTTTGCTCCAATTAAGATTCTCCAACACTCCACAAAATCCTTGCAAATGAAATGGTAAATGAGTTTTTCAAACCAATTCATATTTATAAAATTTCATTTTTTCATAAGCTATGGTCATTTTGGGTTTCTCTAATGGTGTAAATGGCTTCACTAATCTCTGGCTTATAGTTTCTGGCATCGCAGGTTTATTGGCAGTTCTAATCTATCTTTCACCTTGTCGTATTTATGAGCATAGTCTTAGTTCGTTCTCGAGCTCGACAATATGAGAACGTAACCGGGTAAACTTTTATCTCTTTTTGGGACCTGTACGGATACGATCACACGAAAAAGGAACCCCCCTGGAGTCTCCTTTAAACCCTTTTCAGACTCTCTAAATATGAAAAGATTGTCGAGTGATCTTGCTTCCTTTCACACTCGTTAAAAGGTCAGAAAGGGCGTCTTTCGAGCGGTAGTTTAACCCTTTTTCGGTCTCGATGGAATACTGTACGAAAAAGGAACTGAGAGAGTTCTGTTTTAAGTGTTTTTCCAAACTCTATAATCCCGAAAAACCTTCGAGTTTTCTGTCTTTGGGCTCGTTAAAACACACATCGACAGGCCCATATGGGAACAAACCCTTACCTCTTCTGATTCGTTAAACAAAGGAAGAGGAACTTACCAAAGGTGAGTTATATCGAGCATGTGTTATCCTCCTCGAGCTCGTTAAATTAAAAAGAGGTACTCATGTATCTGGATGGGGGAAAAATTTAAAGGAGCAAGCCAAGCAGTCTCTTGAGAACACCATCTAGCACTTCTTAGAGTCGCCCTTGAACATGACACTTGGTCATCCGCTCATATCATAATCTGCTGAACCTCTGCACTGAGCCAATATTTGAGTTTCCTTTCACTCCTTTGGGTCACCTGACGCAAGTCACAGTATCCATTGCACATTTTTGGTCCATGTCATGTTTTGCTGTTGTGCCTCAGTGTTCAAGGGAAGTATCCACCTCGAGAGTCAACCATCCCAAATATTTTGTCTCAAAACCCATGTCAGTCCATGTTCTTTTGACCTACCAATTACATCTTCATACACGTTTCGCATCGTTGATGGGGGATACATCAAGGCCCTCCCTCGATGAGTCTATTCCTGTCGACTTCAACACATTATCCAGGAATTAGACTTAGAAACTAATTAGTACTTTGGAACCTGCATGCCTCAATGGCAGGCCTCCTCACGTTCGATAGTGGGTTTACATCATTGACCTCTGATCGAATGATTCCACGAATGTTCGACTTCAGCTCATCTATTCACATTCGGTGGAATGTACTAAGATACGTTGGGAATCATTGACATTAATGATGATCTCCCTCGCACTTGTTAATGGTTTACCTCACTGATCGGTAATCAAGTGGTTTCTGCCGTGTTCGACACCAAGACATCCATTCACATGGTTAGAATCGTATCGCACGGGTATTGGTAAGAAGACCCTGGGTTGAGTAATTCACTTTGATATATGTTTCACCCAGGTTGCGAAGGAGTTCTGGACAAAGAACACATACATTGTTACATAGATCCACTTTGTATTGGTCGTGGCTATGTTTTGTCATCTCGTAGATCCACTGTGTATTCTTCGTGGCTACGATCAGTATGAGTTATCAAAGTATAGATCCACAGTGTATCTTCGGTGGCTATACCCTTTTTACCAATATGATTATGGATCCGCAGTGTATTTTATGGCGGCCATATCTTGCAAGTCTTGATCACCCAAGCATAGGTATGCCTGCCTTGGGTTTTGAAATATGTCATGATATTTGTTGGATGTTTGTGTGTAGATTTCGTTAGGTTCTCTGAGTCTATACCCTTTCTTGAATGTCTGCAAAGTATTTCAGTCATCAGTTCGTATCTTCTGACTTCATACTTTGGGGGGCATTCTGTTACACGTCAAAATTGCTAAGTGTCGCATTGTCTCTATCAATCATCGTAAGTGTCGCATCTTCCCTACAACTTTCGCAAGTGTCGCAAGTTGATCACTAGTGTCGCAAACGATGTTCAGACATGATTCCATGATAACGACACTAAGGAGGCACTTATGACACCTCATATGACTAATTTGGAAGAGAAAAAATGGTTTACTGGAATCAAATAACTCTTGGCACCTGAAAGAAACCCTGAAACACTGGTTTGGAGGGGGAACTCTCCCCTACTATAGCTGCAGAAGCGCTGGAGCTCCTCTACCATGATTCAAAAAGCATTATAATGCCCCTCAGGCCCTTCTGGAGGAGCGCTTCTCATCTTAAGAGTGTTGGCGCTTTCCCAAGGCACACCAGGAGCGCTACAACGCTCTGATACCCTTTTTGAGGGAGCGCTCCCTATTCTGGGTCAATTGTTAGACCGTTGAGGAGAATAAGGGGGGGATCATTCGAGATTAGGAGGCAGTTTTGCTCAAATTCTTGGTTTCATCAAAAGATCCCTGATCCAAGGAGAAGGTTCCTAACTGGTTCTAAACATAATTCAAGAGGTTAGGCCCCTCCCAACCTATATAAACAGGCTCTATGATGGTGGAAAGGGGGAAGAACTAAACATATGAAACTTATGATCTTGGAGGAAACTGACAGTCAACCAAAGGAGAGTGATCAGTGAAGCTGCTGTTATCTAGGTTGTGGATCTTTCAGGCAAGGGTTAGATGAAGAGGACTTGACGAAGCTGTCGCATTCGCATCTACGATTGTAAGTACTGCTGTCGTTATTCTCATTAATATGACACGCTTGGCCTGTTTCTTTCTAGTTTGTGTATGATATCACATGAACTTATCATTTATTGATAGATCTGTTTTCAAGCTAATGTCAATAGAGTAGGAAGTGGCCGTATCTTGTTTTGTCCATAGACCTCAGCGAGGAGCAAAAGGGTTGGAGCCCAACTCGGAGCGTGCAGGGACAAACGTCGATTAAAAGGTACTTCTGTTATCCTCCCTTCTCATGCATTAGTTTAGATAGATTTGAAAGGAAGTCAGTATCCATGTTAAGCATTTTTCTGTCTAGGGTTAAGGTCAAGCCTTAGAGGTGATCTACCTGTCCGCAGGGAGATTTTCCTACAACAGTCACACATGCCCTAACCCACTATTGCACGCGTTTGAACGCTGGTAGGCCTACTACAGCCCACGTTTACCTAAGAAAGAAAAAACAAAGGAAAGTTTCCGATGGGAAAAAAATCTATGGGTCAGTTAACTGAAACTCCCAGCCATGCATGGTCGAGAGTTCGTCCAAAACCCTAGCTCCTTCTAGCCTTCAAAAGAAGGGGTAGGGGTACTATTTGGAAGAGGAAAATTATAGCAAAGAAACTCTGCCCAATTGTCGAATCTATTTGTCCCAACCCTTTAGCCTTTCCTCAAGCCTAAGGAGAATTAACGCAAAGCAGTTGGAGGACAAAGAAGAGGAGGAGCCCAGGATCAGGATCAAGGAACGGTGGTCGGTCTCAACATTGATTGTAAGTTGATTCATTTTGAAAATAATAAAAGAATACTTTTCTCGTCCCAATGCATGCGTTATATGTGATTTTTTTAATTTATGCTTAATTTCTAACCCTCAAGTAGAAAAGTAGCATGCATGCATAGTGTTTTGTCTTGATTGCAGGATTGTCTTTGGAAGGAGCAGCACAAGGGGAAAAATACCCTATGGACTAGCAAACTAGGGTTCAGATTTGCATGCAGATTATGACCATAAAGAAATAACTTTTAACCTACCGCCCAAAACTTAAAACCCCTTTTTCACATATGTGCATGGAAAGGAACTACTAACCTATTTACTGATGTTTGGTGTAGATCCTTCATTGCACTTTGCCCACTTGCTTGCGCTGCTCCTTTCAAAGACAATCCTGCAATCAAGACAAACCACTACGGATGCATGATACTTTTCTATTGGAGGGTTAGAAATTAAGCATAAATTAAACAAATCACATATAACTCATGAATTGGGACGGGAAAAGTATTCTTTTATTATTTTCAAAATGAATCGACTTACAATCAATGTTGAGACCGGCCACCATTCCTTGATCCTGATCCTGGGATCCTCCTCTTCTTTGTCCTCCAACTGCTTTGCGTTAATTCTCCTTAGGCTTGAGTAAAGGCTAAAGGGTTGGGACAAATGGATTCGTCAATTGGGCAGAGTTTCTTTGCTATAATTTTCCTCCTCCAAATAGTACCCCTACCCCTTCTTTTATAGGCTAGAAGGAGCTAGGGTTTTGGACGAACTCTTGGCCATGCATGATTGGGAGTTTCAGTTAACTGACCCATAGATTTTTGTCCCGTCGGAAAATTTCTTGTTTTTATGCTTTGTTAGGTAAACGCGGGCTATAGTAGGCTTGCCAGTGTTCAAACGCGTGCAGTAGTAGGTTAGGGCACGTGTGACTTAACCCAAAAGGATTTTCAAAGAGGTTTCTCAGCAGATGTTTTGGCAATGAAGGGATATGAGTTGGCCTGATGCCAGGTGAGAATGTGTGGTGTAATTTAGGGTTATAACATATGCCCCCTAATGTGTGAGGTCATAAGAGCATCTGATGGCCGAAATACATTACCAATCTTTTACCAATCTGTACTGATATGCTGAATGAGTGAGCCCAAGAATCAGGAATCAGGAGGTGCCGTTTGAAAAATAACAAATGTCTCACCGAGGTGGGCATACCAATGCTCGGGATAAAATAGAACCATATCTACCAATAAAATACACTGTAGATCCATGTCAAATAACTATAAAGAGTAGCCGTGAATAATACACAGCGGATCTACATCTCGAAATCAGAAAGATATACATGTAAAGTATCCATCTCCCAGAAGCTGATTCGGCCTAATGGCTGTACTTCAGAGCTCGAGCAACAACTTGAAAATATTCCAAACTCAGGTAGGAGTCTAAGATGAGTGTACGACTGCACTTCCTAGAGGTCTTCGATGGCTCGTCGGTTATGGACTTGATAATCTTGATGATCGGACTGAAGGATTCAGTGATTTCGAACAAGGACTTGATTAGACATTTAGGATGGTCGGGTATGCGGACAAGAGACATATTGCAGAGGGGATGACTCAGGCTCAATGAAAAACTTCCCTTGGATAATAGCACGACAAGTGATAAGACTCAGGCAACATATCTGTTAATCATAAGTCTACGAAGCAGGAGGCAACACAAACTCTCCATATGTTTGGAAGAGTAACCAAACAGTGGAGGACACAACTCTATATAGCGAGGAAAAGATTCCTAAGGTCGTACTACATCCCATAGTCTAATAAACAAATGGGCAGATGTGCTTTATCCAAGGGCGACTCATTATGCTACCAATAAAGAAAATACTTTTCCCATCCTCTTTTTGGGGTATATTTGATTTTTTTGTTCTTTTTGATATTTTTTGAAAAAGATTAAAGGAATATTACGTTACAATGGAGGAACGAGTACGACAAACATACAAGCTCAAGGCACAAGGACAAGACTAATGTTCTGGGAAATGATACTTAGAAAAATCCTCCAGTGGCCAAAGGTGTTAAGACGCAGAAGAAAAACTGTTACAAGACTGATGAGTAAGGTATGCAAATGCGGTTGATAGAACACACAATGGTAACGTCCTTCAATGTAAGTTTAACGAGCCCAGAGAAGGGAATCTTGGTGGTTTTTCATGTTTAGAGAGTCTGAAAAAGCATAAAAGGAAACTCCAGTGAGGTACCTTCTTCGACAATAGTCTCGTCGGTTCAAAAAAGGGGTAAACTAGCACCGATTAGATGTCAATTCAAAACCATTTTAACGAGTATGAAAAGGACAAGATCACTCGGCTATTTTTTCACTTTTAAGGAGTCTGAAAAAATATTAACTATGGACTCCATCAAGAATGTTCTTCTGGACCATTTTAACGAGTGTGAAAGAATAAGGTCACTCGACAATCTTTTCAATTTTCGGGAGTCTAAAAAGAGCTTAACTATGGACTTCGGGGGGGTTTCTTTTTCGTTAATTTAGTCCCTCAGGCCCGAAAAAGGAATAAAATTATACCTGAGGATACTCTTCTAAAGAACAGAAATTCAATAGAGTATTCCTTTGTTCGTACAGTTGACAGTCCGGAACGAAAAAGGGGTAAACTACCGCCGTTACGACGTGACTTCAAATTTCAGGTTAACGAGCGTGAAAGGTCACAAGATCAGTCGGCAATCTTTTCATTTTTAGAGGGTCTGAAAAGGGCTTAAAAGAAGACCCATTATAGGAATGTTCTTCTGGACCAATTTAACGAGTGTGAAGAAACAAGGTCACTCGACAATCTTTTCATTTTTAAGGAGTCTAAAAAGGGCTTAAAGAAGACTCCATAATGGTTACTTTTCTCAGTTAATCTGAACGAGATCGAAAAGCATAAATGCAGTCTCACCGGATGTTGCTTTCGGATCTCAAAGCGAGCTTGAAAAACAAAAAAGTTAGCTCATGATAGACTCTTTGTGGGTCGATGCCTGGCATCTCCTCAGGGGAGTTGTATGCTCTGGCGAAAACATTGTCTATGACGCCAGGGGTTCTGGAGATATTGATAGGTATCATTGTAGCAATGGTTGCCATATTATCCTTAGCATAAATTTCCTGTGTAGCTAAGAGATTAATAGGACATGGATGATCTCCCATCATGGTAATAGTGAATTCTACGGCCTCGATTCGGTGCAACTCTGGGAGGAAATATGATCTGTGATGAAGATCTTCCCAAGGGTTGTCTGGACTAGCCATTGCTTCGATTACTGCTTCGTCAGAAGGAAACACTAAGTCTAATGAATCGGTGTTGGTGAGAGAACCCTGAGCCCAGATAGGCTCTAGAGGTGGATCCAACTCTTGTGTGGGAGTCGGATCAAGGTTAACTGAAGCTTGCTGGACCAAAGAGTACACTACTTCAATTGCCGACAAGGGAATGGACATGCCAGAGTGCCCTGTCTCATCCATCGTGGCTGATGGGGAAGGAAGAATCCATGGATCCTCAAAGTAAGTCGTGCAGAATGACGAAACTTGAAAAATCTCAACCTTGTGGTGATTAGATATAAACTTGACATCATCATGAGGAGGTGGGTAATCAAAAGTACCCATCAAAGATGGGCACAAACCAACTCCTACGTTAACGACACCATCTTGAGGATTATCAATCATGGGAACTGTGGATGCCCCCAAAGTTGGGTCAGGTCTAGAGAAGGACAATTGATCGATGGTCACTATTCGGCCCTCGTGTGGAAACAACAAGACTCGAAAAACTGTAGCAACCACATCTTGCATAGCATAAGTCCAACTACGACCTAACAAGAGATTATAGTCGAGGGGGGCATCGAATACCTCTAATTCGACACACACAGTCTTCCCTCCTAACTGCACAGGTAAAGAAGGAATGATGCCATGTGGTCGGAAAGAATGATCGTTGAATGGATTGAGGAGAGTAGGTGATGGATACAAGGTGGGCTGGCCAATGGCCTTCCAACATGCTAATGACATAACGCATGTCGAGGCACCCTCATCGACCACCGTGCAAAATATATTGCATGTAAAATTATTCGTGGGATGAGCCACTACTATCTGAAATGCTACGTGGTAAGGCATACGAGGTTTTAAGTCAGTTGTATATAGCATGATGGTACCCAGGGTACAAGTCTCAGTAGAGCCTAAAGCAGTCAACAAGGCTTTTCTCTGAGCAGGGCAGCTTTGGAGGACCTCCAAAGCGGACATCGCACAAGGGGATTGTGATAAATCTTCCACCACAGAGTAATTTTGGGAAGCCCTCGTGTTTGGGTTGTGAGAAGCTTTCTTAAATGCACCTTTTGGGATGCGTGTCATTGTTTCACCCAACGTCTTCTCGATCTATATAAGAAGAGGTGGTATCTTAGCTTCTTTACCCTTCTCAGAGACGCCTGGTTTACTATAGTCGTGCGCTCTATTCATTATTAAGGCATCACCCCTAACCATATATACGTTCGCGGCAAAGGAATTGTTCGGAGGAGGGAAGGTTTCCTGGCTGCCCCCTTCAGCACTTGTAGAGGCTTGAGTTAAATTTTGCCCATGCTGAAAGGGATTAGTCAACATGGCTTGTTGTTGTTGTGTGACAAACTTTTGGGCCTCTGCAAGTCAAGGACAAAGATGGGTCGGGTGGTCTTCCACACACAAGTTGCACGGATACCTCGCCTTCCATTTTTCTGTGGTGCCCTCACTAGCATTATCAGTGGGTTTTTTCTCCCCCTTACCCCTTTCATTGTTTTTTCTTCCCTTCAGGCTGCTAGGTGACCTTTGGGTTAGTCGTCTGCACGGAGTGTACTTCTGATGTTTGGGTAGGAGGAGCAGCCAAAGAAGTAGTCTGGCTAGCCACTGAGTGTTGTATAGAAAATTGTTGCAATTGCTTTGTCAATTACTCAGCGGGCTTGGTTTGTGCTGAAACAACAATACCATCAGCATGTGGTCCAGCTCTCTGTCTAGTTTTATCCAGTATTGATCGTGGAGAATCTAGTAGGATGTTGTATAATAAACCAGACTGAGAATAAATAAGCTCATACTGTTGAGCCCTCATGATAGCATCTTCTTCGGAGAAAACTCCTGAAGTTGCGACGTCTTTGGATAATTGTGGGACTAAAGACTTAAGGAACCACTCAAGTAGGAATGCTGGTGGGACTGGTACTTTGATTAGACTCTTTCAACATCTCCACTCTCAGATATGATCAGAGATATGGTCCGCTATCATCTGTTCGAAATTAGCAAGCAGCTATGTGCCAGCATCGTATCTCACAGGTAACTGGAAATGGTTAAGGAAGGCCATCGCCAGTTCACCAAAAGAAGAGTATCTTGAGAGATCAAGCTCGATGTACCATTTCGTGACACTCTGGATAAGAGTGCGTTGAAACAATCGCAACTGGACAGAGTCATCTTTCAATGAGTTAGATGAACACCAAAGATGGAAAGTAGTCACGTGATCACCTGGATCTTCGTTAGGCTTGGCCTCAAACTTTGGAATGTCCGAAGGCAACTTCGTCGGCATAGGAGGCCAACTTGGATCATGACAAATAGGATCATTTAACAACCTTTTCAAATCTGGCAAGTGTAACATCGCCAAGAATGGTAGTTTGGGTTGCTGCTGATAGCCTGGAAAAAAGGGTCTTGGAGTTTGACTGGCACCAAGTTGCTAGGAAAAGTTTGGTTGTTGGCCCGGGTTCTGGTAGAAACCATGGCCCTGACCAACGTAAGGATTTTTCATCTATGGATACATCATTGGCTGATTCCCAATGAAGGACATAGGATGTTGGGCATTCATCATGTTTGACGGACTTTGGGAAGGATTACCCCATGCCGGACCTACTGGGAGAGGCAGAGAAGTTTGTCCGGGGTTCCATTGAATGTGGAAAGAATTACCCCAGAACGAAATTCCAGAGGAAGGAACGGATCCTTGTCCTGAGTTCCAAGGTCCTGGTATATGTGCCCTTGGCGCAGGAATAGTACCCTGCGCCGGAGTAGACTGTCCAAATATGGGAGTGCCCCTAGACGGGAAAGCAGTGGATGCGAAAGTGTTGTTACCAAACGTCCCATTCCAAAAAAATGGTGACGAACCTACCGGCATAGTGTGCGCAGGTGTTCCTTGACTCCCAACTCCAAATGAACTCGTGTGTGCAGGCTTCCCGGCAGACTGCTGATGCAGACCACCAAGCGAAGGGGATGAAGGAGAGATATGACCTCCAGTGTAAGGAAAAGTGTTGAAAGGGATAGGAATGCTCCCAAGTTGACCTTGCAGAGGAGCGTTAGAGCTCCCTACCCCCAGACCCAAAGTCTGTAAAGTGGAGTAAGTAAGTGCAAGATTGGTACCCAAACTAGGCATACCGTATGAAAACGGAGGGCCTGTCGCACTAGGTGTAAAGGGAGGTGTGGCCACCGCAATAGATGGGATCGGTCCACTGTGCGATGTAGTTGCAGCCGAGACCATGGTGGCTCGGACCGACAACGACAAGTTAGGAGATGCTTCTCCTGAGGTAGAAACGGTGGTGGGAATGGAAGGATTCCCATAGGAAGTAACAATGTTTGTTTCCATAGCTGTGTGAGGCACTGACAGGCGTTCGTAAAATAAGATTGGTACACTGATCGATGGCCAAGTATCAGTGGTTGAGGTTTCAACCGAGCCAAGATTGGCGTTTGATTCCTCCGGGAGTTGTTCGAGCTCAATGGTTTGTAACCCGGTTGCTTCGAAAGACCCTTGTTGGTCTAGCTTTTGCCTCAATGGTGGCGGGGGTGGCTCCAGTATAACCAACGACAGGCCCAGAAGCCTTCGTGACCAACAGAGCTCGAGATCCTCCACTGTGTGAGAAGATCCAAGACAGGCTAAGTTATTCTACACGTTCAAACAGTAACACACACTAAAAAGAAGCCCCTAAGAGATAAGACAAGCAATCACTAACTATTTTGAAGAACAGTTACAATAACCAACACTAGAGAAACTTATCGGTGCAAGTGCAACTCGAAAACGGAAGCACCCTCCGGGTATACTCTGCAAAGCATGGCCCGATTTCTGTCCTAGGTACCGCGGTATACCCCCGCAGTCACCTGTGTATGTCCCTAAAAAGATTGGCAACTAGTTTGCCAGCACGCGAACAGTCACAAGGCAGGTACAGTCGATAGTCAGGTAGACCACAATGACCAGGGTATCAAGCCCGAAACCTGTCAAGGGTATCGAGAGAAAATGGTCCAGAAGACAACTGAGGACCTCGAATGGATTCAAGACCCATGAAGCCCCGTGGCAAATGCAAATGACAGAATCCCTCAAGAAATCCTCAATATGTGTTCTCCACTATGCTTGGTCAGGTTTTGGAGGGGTTATCTCCGCTACCTTTCCTCATGCGACCTCGTGTTTATCCCTTGTGTTAGAGGGGGGTCCCGGATAACTTCCACGTAACTAGACTTCTACACTCCCTATCACAGACTCCAATGTTTGAGTTTTAGTGGCCTTGGAGAGTTTCCTCTCCAACCTAATCCAAGGCCCTAGTCCTGAACTAGTGTATGAACCCTACAAACAAAAATTCTAATAGATTTTAAATTAGCGTTGCTTTTATTGGCTTTTTTACGTCACGGGATATGAAGGTGAAAATGATGATGTGTAAAGACTCAAAGCAAAAAATGAATGAAAAATGTTGGAAACAAAAACTTTTACTAAATGCAAAAATCAGCAACTTTTCACAAAGAAAGACTTCTTTTTCTTTTCAATTTTTCTAAGATTTCATGCAGCAAACATAAAGGAATTTCACTCAATCTGTGAGCTACTTATTCTCTAAATGCACTGCAAAAAACTTATGAACAAAAATACTTCTTCCTAGCTATTGATGCAGAAACACAATCTTCAAACAAAGAAGAAAATGAAAAGATTCTTTTTTTATTTTTTTATTTACGTGCAAATCAAGCAATAAAGGGAAAATACTGACAAGCCTAAAACCAAGAAAAATTAAATTCTGGCTTAAAGCGCAGATCGCAAAGAATTAAAGCAAAGACACCCAACGACAATCAAGAAAGCAAAGACTCTTGTGCTTGTCTAAAAACCATAAAACAATTTTTTTTTTCTTTTATCTTTTCTATCAACTATCAACCAAGAAAAAGCAGGCTAAGGGTAAGAGAACCTAACCTATTGATTGTTCATCCCTAGACTTAAACACCTGAGAGCACTACTTCTCACCAAAAGAGGGGATGACTTCCCCCCTTTGATTGAAAAGCAGCCTATCAAGCACGCTCCTGTCACCGAAACAACATGCGTGCAAATGCGTGCTGAGCTACAATAGAGCACGTGTACCCGCGGGATGAACTTGCACAGGCCGTGGGTATGTACAAAATCTAAGACAAAAAATAGAAATGGGCAGCCCAGACCCAGAAGAGGCCTTTGGTACTAACAATCAGGGTCCCTTGAAGGCTTGGATGCTTCTTCCAACAGTAAAGAAAAATAATTGCAAAGAATAACAAAACACAATAAAGCAAACTGAGACAAGACTATGAACCAACAAGACTCAGACAGGATCCAAAAATCCCCCTGAGAATGTATAATTCTGACAGGGAAGAGGAGGACTACCTCTCAAGCTCTCTGACTCCTACACGCTACTGAAACTTCTATTGCTAGCATTCAAACGTGGGCTAAAAGAGGTTAGGGCACGTGTTACACGCGTGCAGGCCTTTTGCAATTCGCGTGTACCTCTGTGTGTCCCGATAATTACCGTCAAGCAACAGTCAAGGAAAAACTGGTATAAAGAACCAGGTTCCCTGCTAGCTCTGACCTAACAGAAAACAAACATGCAAAGAAACAGAAAATCCAATCCTTTGAACTACCCAAAAACCTCAACTAAATCCGGAAAACCCTAAAGAGTATCTTCCCCAGTACGGTCGCCAACTCTGTTGTTGGGAAAAATACCCTACGGACTAGCAAACTAGGGTTCAGATTTGCATGCAGATTATGACCGTAAAGAAATAACTTTTAACCTACCACACAAAACTTAAAACCCCTTTTTCACATACGTGCATGGAAAGGAACTACTAACCTCTTTACTGATGTTTGGTGAAGACCCTCCATTGCGCTTTGCCTGCTTGCTTGCGCTGCTCCTTCCAAAGACAATCCTGCAATCAAGACGAACCACTATGCATGCATGCTACTTTTCTACTGGAGGGTTAGAAATTAAGCATAAATTAAACAAATCACATATAACTCATGCATTGGGACGGGAAAAGTATTCTTTTATTATTTTCAAAATGAATCAACTTACAATCAATGTTGAGATCGGCCACCATTCCTTGATCCTGATCCTAGGCTCCTCCTCTTCTTTTTCCTCCAACTGCTTTGCATTAATTCTACTTAGGCTTGAGGAAAGGCTAAAGGGTTGGGAAAAATGGATTCGACAATTGGGAAGAGTTTCTTCTCTACAATTTTCCTCCTCCAAATAGTACCCCTACCCCTTCTTTTATAGGCTAGAAGGAGCTAGGGCTTTGGACGAACTCTCGGCCATGCATGGTTGGGCGTTTCAGTTAACTGAACCATATCTTTTTGTCCCATCGACAACTTTCCTATTTTTTTGCTTTGTTAGGTAAACGCGGGCTGTAGTAGGCCTGCCAGCGTTCAAACACGTGCAATAGTGGGTTAGGGCGCGTGTGACTTAACCCAAAAGGATTTTCAAAGAGGTTTCTCAGCAGATGTTTTGGAAATGAAGGGATATGAGTTGGCCTGATGCCAGGTGAGCATGTGTGGTGTAATTTAGGGTTATAACAGTTATGTAGAAGCTATAACTACTCAGACGATGCCAAAAAACTTAAGCTTTTTCCTGCTACAATGAAAGATTCAACCTTAAGATGGTTCATGAGCTTAGGAGAAAATACAATCCTTTCTTGGGATCAAATGAAAGACACATTTTTATGAAAATACCAAGACTATTGTAAGGATAATGTTAAAAAT
>ML832178.1:29158-43880 GCA_009831015.1 Picea engelmannii | reverse complement strand
TTGTATGTGACACTACCCCTCTCGTGCAAAGACTAGTTTCATTAAAACGTGTGGATAAAGACTGCTATGTTTCTTTACAAAACAATAAAGTTATGAAAAAAATGTTCCAAATCTTAGTATGACCATCTACTGATTCCTGAAAACATTCTTGGCAGCCAACATGGAAAAATTACCTAATCAGGTCCCCAATTAGTCTTATACTCATTTGGTATGGAAATCGTCACCAAAATGTGGGCTCAGTTGCCACTAAGGGGGATTTTGAAATAAACCAAAAGTTAGATCCAATTGTGGTCAAGTGACTACTTCTAATATAAAATGAAACTAAATTTAAAAGGAAAATAACTATTTTTTCTAACTAAATCCAAACTATCTAGGGGGCATAAAATGATGATTAAATATGAGAAGAAGAATAATTTGTTTAACATTCAGAAATATTTCTAAAAGAAAACAATGGTTAAAATAGTCATTAGAACTTAAATTATTCAAATAAATAGATATTTGAAAATTTGATTTCTATATGCTCATATTAGATTAAATATCCATGTTATCAAATTCAATACAAAATGGAATAAACACATTAATTTCTCAAATATTATAACAAATGTGAAGAAACAAAGAAAATAAACATTCATTCCATGGACAAATATGAAAGAAATATATAATGGCCTGAAAATTTGTATTTCATTTGTTCAAATAATAGTACAAAGTCAATTGAAACACAATAGAGATACCACCCGGTCTTCAATTCCAAAAAAATGAATTTTACAATAGTGCACATAGCCAGTCTCTAAAATTTCCAACCCCCTAGATCTGTCTACATAATTACAATAAATAGAAATAAAAGATCCTAAAATTAAGAAATGTTTCCGTTTTTTGTCTCAACGGATTGGTCTATATGTCAATTTTATATGATAACTAATATCAAGGAGAAATATATTCCTTCCCAGTAGCAACTGCTTGATTGTATTTTCCTTCTTTCTCTTGTATATGGTTTTTCCATGAGGTAAAATTCTTTAACATTGGTGAAACCAATGGTGGTTGAGGAATATCTTTATTCAACTTGAATTGTTCTATCATTTTTGCAATATCCTCATGTTCTTATTTAAAATTTGATAAAAAAAAATGTCAATGGAATTCAAACACTCTGTTGGCTGAGTGATGAATTGTCTGACACTATCCACATTCTAGAATATTAGTTGGATGATCCCATATGTTCTTGAGTTTACCCACTGATGCACATTTGCGATGAAATATGACAAGGGTGATGATTGGCCGAAACTACACATGAGGAATTTCGTAATATTAAATAATATTTATAGCTAGATGCCATAAGTTTGAGAAGCTCTTACTTGTCCCCTTGATTAAGCCTTGTGTAAATAAGTAGTTGATGTGCCATGAATCAAGTGAGGATTTTATTTGTATCTTTTCTTATTCAAAAAGTATGGAGTTTCTTCCCGTGCCTTCAAATTGTCAAATGAACTTTGAGATTTCTTTTGTTTCGCAAATTCTGTTTGATATTCTATAGTAAACTAAAGCACTTTTTCATGTTGTTCCTTGATATCATATAGTTTGGTATATAATGGTTCTTGTAGGGAGGATAATTTGTTGTTTAATTCTATTTCGTCTTTCCTTAATATTTTTAGATTCTTTATCTTGATATTCATTTCATTTAATTGAGAGACCAAAGTGTCAACTTGGATCTCATGGTTCTCTCTCATTTCATCCTTCTCATCCTGAAGAAAAATTATCTGCACGTCCTGTTCATATTTGGCATAACCTATTTCGGTTCTTAGTTTTCCAATGACATCTAGGGAAATTTTATTTTTCTTTTGTAAGATTATCCAAATGAGCTTAATGTTCTTTTGACCAAATGGTCTCTCATGAACTCAACTATTCTTGTAGTTATTGTACTATTTTCTTTTCCTTTTTCAATTAAGAAGATATTTTTCTCACTGACCATTTGTTTGCACTGGAAAATTCCCATAAAACATCAACAACTTCTTTTGCAAACTCTTCATAATTTATATGTGAAACATCCCAAAGATGCATTGTGTCTTGTGTAATATCCTCATAGTGTGAGATATTTCTCATTTTATTTCTTCTTTTCACAATAGACTCTATTATATAATCAAAGATGTAACTTGTTGATGTTTTGGTAGCTGCAAGATGAAATTTCCTCTAGAAAACCTTTCTTAGATAGAGAAGAAGATTCCAGAAGTCTAGGAAGAACATTGAACATCAAAAGAATACCTCAGAAGAGAAGTCGGCCCACAAGGAAAATATTAAAGTGAAAATAGAATCCTCTAGATAAGAAGTCGGCCCACATGAATTAATAAAGTGGAAGATGAATTATTCCACATGAGAAGCTGGCCCCATTATTCTAGATAAGAAGTCGGCCCCAATACATTAAAATATAAATATAAATATAGTGACGCCTTTCACATTTGAATACACACTCACTCACACTTGTAACTACACAAGAA
Organism: Picea engelmannii; assembly: GCA_009831015.1. Taxonomy (NCBI): domain Eukaryota; kingdom Viridiplantae; phylum Streptophyta; class Pinopsida; order Pinales; family Pinaceae; genus Picea; species Picea engelmannii. The sequence goes on along the minus strand of ML832178.1, from coordinate 41,397 downwards.
GGCACAAGTCTGAGGCTAGGAAGATGCAACTACCGTAACATATTGGATCTTGATTATTCTTTATGATTACTCTCTCTCTCTCTCTCTCTCTTATGTGCTACCATTGGTAGAGGTGTGATCCTCTTGTATAGTACTATTGTTGCAGTTGGGGTGGTATTTCTAGTTGTATTTTTAGCTATCCATTGTGCTAGGGTTTATCTTTTGGTTCAAAGTTGGACTTATTTGAACAAAATCTCTCTAAGAAAGGTTGGTTGGTTTTTCCCCGATTTGGGGTTTTCCTAGGATAAATTTCTTGTGTTCTTTTATCTCTTGTTTATGATTATCTCATTACTTAGTACATGATATATAGATGTTAATTTTAAATAAGTAAAAGAACATTGGTAACTCTATTTCTTTGTAAATAAAGAAAACTCTAACATGGTTTTAGAGTTGGTTACCTTTAGAACAATTTGACCAATGGAAGGAAGTTCGTTTGTAATATTACCTTGCCACTTCACTGAAATACCTTGCCAATCTTGTTGAGAACTAGTTCCAAGGCATTGGAACTATTTTTATCACAGATCAGTTCACCCTACCCTTTCACACCCCCTGCAACACTCTGGTTGCAGTTCTGTGAAAGATCATAAATTTGAACATTCTCAAATCTAAGGTTTCTACCAACGAAAATGTCAACCCGTATGAGAGTTGAATATAGATTGGATGGAGTAGACAAATTCATATCCTGAAAGAACAAAGAAATTCTCATTCTAGAGGAGAATGAGTTATTGGATCATGTCAATCAAGTGCTTCCAGAACCAGAAGAAGAAGATGCCAAAACAAAGTTCAGGAAGAATGAGATCAAGGGCAAGAGGATCTTGATAGACTCAATAAAAGACCATTTGATACCTAATGTATTAGAACTGAAGACACCAAAGGAAATATTTTATTCCCTAATCAGACTTTATGAAAGTAAGAATACCATCCAGAAGCTTACTCTAAGGCATCAACTCAGAAACATGACAACGAAAAAGTCAGAAACAATCATCAACTATTTCATGAGGATTTCATTGATCAAAGACCAGTTAGCAGCCATTGGAGATATGATAGATGGCATTGAAATTGTGACTAATACAATGAATGGATTTAATTCCTATTGGGATCCATTTGTTCAAGGGATTTGCACTAGAAACAACTTTCCCAAGTTTAAAAAGTTATGGGTAGACTGTACCCAAGAGGAATCTAGATTGATATCCAAATCAAAGAAGACAAATGATGATGAAAATCAAGCCCTTGCCTCTCAAGTAAAGAAAAGGAAAATAATGAAGAAGGAAGTCTGAATAAATATAAGAGAGAACGTTATAAGAAGGATGCATCAAATATTAGATGCTACAATTGTAAGGAGATGGGACATTATGTCTCACAATGTCCTATTAGGCATGGAAATGGAAAGAAGAAGAACCATGCACATGTAACTAAAACTGAATAAAAAAGGTAAAAGGATGAAGAGTATGTCTTCTAGCTAGTGGTTCTTCCAAGAACATGATCGAGAATAGGAGAAAATATAGAAGACAAATCAAGTGGAACAACAAAAACTAAACTTTAGGTTTGCATATTAGGTTTGATATTTTATATTATTGTAGCTTAAGTAAGTATTGTAACTAGAATATAAATCTTTAGTGTCCTATTATTTATATTTCTTTAAAATGTTTAGTAACACTTGAATATAGTTGGTACGACTACCATTAAGTAAATTATCATGGTTCAGTATTAATAATGCACTTGTTTGTAAGATGAAATTGATCTCCTCTAGGATATGATCTTGGTTATTGACCTTGTTCTAGGCATGTTATCTTGTAAATTCCATGGAGGTTACCATGGAGATGTTGTTGTTCTTTTTTCTTATTTCAGGAAGGTCACAGGTAATAGTTCTAAGAGGGAGATATACTGATAGTTGTAGGAGGAAAAAGTTTAGATGGTCTCTAGCTAATACATTGAGCAGGCTATCCATACATAGGATTGTGCACATCCATGTAATGAAGGAGAAGAGGAAGAATTAAGAACCTTATGGAAAGAAGGGTACTTTTTCAAGATATGGACTATCTCATATATAGATTGATTATAAGGAGAATAAGGCTCTAGATACCTCTAGTTCAGTTGTTTACTCTTTAGATCAATCAGAAGAGTTAGCAGAGCCAAGAGGGCCTACCCATAATTGTTTGAGTGACTAGGAAGAGGCCAACATGGTCGTGTTATACTTTGTAAGATGCAAAGGGGTATACAGATATATGGCATTGATGAGCCATATCACGAGGAGGAGAATATGGCTCCACTAGTGGTGAGATAGAGAACCCCAACAAGTATCGACTCAGAAGGAGCTAGATTTTGGAGGGAATAAGATGATTGGATCCTTGATGTACATGGTTAACACCAACTCATACATATGATTTGTAGTGAATTCCTTGAGTTAGCACATGGTTGAACCTAGAAATGTACATTGGATGTAAAAAAAACATATGTTGAGGTACCTACAAGGTATGATTGGATATGGATTGAGATATGTCTCGGGTGGAGATGTGAAGCTGCAGGGATATATAGACTTTGACTGGGCAAGGAGTGCACTGGACTGGAAAAGCACATCCAAATGTTTCTTCAGTTTTGGATTATGTATGAGCTCATGGTTAAGTAGGAAGTATACATCAATGTTACTTAGTATAGCAGAGGTAGAGTATATTGTAGCCAGTGTGACAAGACATGGAGAAGTGTGGCTTTGAAAGTTGTTGCAAGTCATGGAGAAGTGTGGCTTTGGAAGTTTCTTATAGGGATATTTGATCTAGAGTTGGAACCAACTTTGATACAATGTGAAAATAAAATTTGCATGAAGCTTTCAAAGAATCCTATCTTTCATGAAAAGTCAAAGAACATAGAGATCAAATATCATTACATATTAGACAAAGTGTAGGGAGGAGTTGTGGAGCTCCAGTACATATCCATGGATGAACATATAGCATACATTATCACCAAGCCTCTGTATAGAGTGAAGTATGAGTAATTTAGAGAACATATTGAAGTGATGAAGAATGTCCACCCTCGTTGAGAGGGAGGTATGTTTTGTCTACTCCTGTAAGCTAACCCCTCTTGCAAAGGGTTACCTAAATCAATCATGTGAGTTGAATGGGGGGGAGGGGGTCATGCATTTCTAGACCTGATGAGAGAAGAAAAATCACACACATAGTCATGAGATTATTGTAACATCCACAGGCTGGGGCACTCTACTACAAAACTGCTTTATTCAAGTTGTTTTCCATGTGCTAGGAAATGTCACTTGAAATAAAATATTCTCACTCTGTTTTTGATGGTCAAAACTATCCATACCCAGGCATAGACCTGCTAGGTTATGGAACACAAATATCCTTTTAGAACATCATACATATAAATTCAACAATAATATGCATTCTACTAATACACAATTTAATGCGTAAATCACAACCATTTTCTACAAACAGCTCACACATGCAACATTATAAATATCAAGACATGTAGAGGTTACATAGCATAAAAATTAACATGGAAATGGTACTTATATTTTTATGAATTCCACCAACTACGTAGATACCTTCCACAAACTATCAACAGTGGGTCACCCTCGAGCTGGGAATAAACTCTATCTAGGGTAAGGGGAATCCTAGGCTAGGCTAGGGTAAGGGAAATCCTAGGCTAGGCTGAGGAATATCCAGGAAGGATTATGTCCCTAACATTCCACTCACATACACAACTTATAGTCCCTCATTCCCCTCTTCTCTGTCCCACCCGATGGAGTATTCCCCTTCTTTGCTTGATATTCCCTCGGCTACTCCACTCCCCTTCCAAGGATAAAACAACAAGTTGGACATGAAGTATCAGATCACTACAACTACTATGAGGATCCCTCTAGAAAAATCACTTCCCCAACAACCTCTCTCACCTAGAGATATTTTCTCACAAGCCTGATAACCTTCTTCTTCAGTCCAACTCCCAGGCCAATCTAGTCAAGTAATCACAAAAACAAAATTGGGTATGGCTTTGGTAATGAAAACAAGCCACACTAGTCCAAAGAAAAACATGGTAAGGAACAAAAAAATGGCTAGGTTGCGATATGGCTCAGGAATTGTGTAGTCATGTTGTGATTCATAGGATAAAAACAAGTTAGCTTCATGGGTTTTGTAGGTTTCAGATCTTGCATGAATGTTGCATAGGTCAATGATGGAGGAAGTGGATGGTTGCATGAATGTTGAGTGTTTGAGTGCATGTGTGCATGGGGAGCATGGAAATAATGTTGAGCGAACCCCTACAATGACTAATTTCCTCACATAAAACTACATGCGACAATATTGACACATGGCTCTCTTGGGAGCTCTTTCCTCCCCACTTGGAGTTTGTTCCTTTTCCTAAAGGAACTTAGGATAACATGGTTTATTTCCCAAACCTTAGTTTTTAGGAAAATATATTATAGTATTTCCTTAGAGATAATCCCACAAGCTAAGACCTTTTCCTAGCCTCTTATCTCCCTTCCCTTTGCCTTCCCATTGGAGCTTAGTCCCCCATAAATCTTTCTTCATGGTCGATCTACAAAAAATGATGTATTTTTTTTAATGATTTGCATAATTACATATACAAAAATAGGCTCACTAGACTTAACATCTAGGTTCTCCATCCTAATATTCACATAAGCCTCCCAACTTATAAACACTTGGATCACTAGCATATAAACACAATTACAATTTAGCAGGGGCTCTACCTTGGGGTATTACAATCCCCTCCCCTTATTTATGCATTGTTCTTAGTGCATCATATTTACATATTACATCAATATTTTAAAAACATATTCAAAAAGATGCGGGTATTCTACCCGCATGGCCTCTTCGTGCTACAAAGTGGCATCCTTAGGACCGTACTAGGTCTAGTGGACCTTTACAAGCTTGATGGCTTGATTATGAAGATGCTTGGTTTTCTGGTCCAAAATGTGTACCAGATGCACTTGAAAAGTGCCTTCTTGCTCCACCTGAATCACATTCCAATCAATAACATGATTAACATATGATATATATTTATTAAGCAATGATAAATGGAATACATTATTAATGGTCATAGATGTAGGAAATGAAATCATATAAGCTACTAGTCCAATTCTTTCTATGATTTCAAATGTCCCTCATTATCTATCTACCAACTTGGAACAATTTCCCAACTTCAGGGAACTTCTGTTGGCCTTCACTTTCAAGAATACATGATCATCCACTTTAAAATTTCTGTGAGTTCTTCCCTTGTTAGTATATATTTTCTACATGTCTTGTGAAACTTTTCAATTATGTTTAATCTTTGACAATGCTCTTCCATTTCCCTGAAAAACTTTGGCCCAACTACTGCTCTATCTTCTAGGTTGTCCCAACTTACTGGTGCGTTGCACTTTCTGCCATAAAGTGCCTCAAATGGGCTCATCTTCAACGATGCTTGGTGCCTATTATTGTAATAAAATCCTACCAAGTGTAGATAGTATTCCCATTTAGATGGTTTGTCCATCATGTACATTCTTATCATATCCTATATCACTTGGTTCACCCCTTTTGTTTTCCCATCAGACTCGGGATGATAAGTTGTGTTGAAGTTCAGATTTGTTCCAAACCCTTTGAATAATCCCCTCCTGAGCTTTGAGGTAAACTTTGGGTCTCTGTCAAACACAATTTTCTTGGGTATTACATGCAAGCGTGCTACTTCCCTCATATAAATATCAACAACATTGGTTTCCTTGTGAGTAATATTCATTGGAATGAAATGGAAAACTTTAGTAAGCTTGTCCACCATCACCATGATAGAATCATGTTGCTTGCTTGTTCTAGGCAATTTGGTGATGAAATCCATTGACACCACTTCTCACTTCCACTCTAGAATAGGAAATGGTTGTAGCAACCTAGTTAGGTGTCTATGCTTAGCCTTGACCTTTTGACACTCCAGACATTTAGCAATGTACTCAACAATTTCTTTCTTCATGCATGGCCAATAGTATTGGATTTTGATTGTTGCAACTATTTTCTGATATCCTGAGTGTCCAACATAAGGGACGATATGAATCTATTTCAAGATAATACTCCTCAATTCATGATAATTGGGTACATAAATTTTGTTCCTATACAAGAGAATTTCATCATTTCCCAATTTATAATCTTCAAGCTTCTGCTACATTTTACCTTCCGACAATTTTGTTACTAACTCCATGTACTACAAATATTCTTTTGCAGCCTCATAAATTCTTCCTTTAAGATCATTTTGATACATGCTAATGGTTGTAGCATGTAGTTCATGAACTCTCCTACTAAGTGCATCAACCACTTTGTTCTCTTTTACTTTGATGTGCTTGATATCAAAGTCATACTCACAGAGGAACTCTAACCATATTCTCTTCTTGTCATTTAAAGTTGGTTGATTAAAAAACTATTTTAGACCATTATGGTATGTCCTCAGCTTAAATTTTTTTCCCATGAGGTAGTGCCTCCACTTCTTCAAGGCGTGTACTATGGTTTCCAACTCCAAATCATGAGTGGCGTAGATCCTTTCATTCTCTTTCAATTTTATGGATTCAAAACATACCACAAATCCATTCTGACTAAGGACTCCACCAAGTCCTTCTTTGAATGCATATGTGCAAACCACAAAATCTTCATTTAGATCAACAATCCTCATAATTGGAGCACTGGTTAAAAATTGCTTCAATTGTTGGAAGCTATTTTCACATTATGTTGTCCATTGAAACTTCACCCCCTTCCTTTGCAAGGAAGTGATTGTGTAAGCAATCCTTGAAAACCCTGCAATGAATCTTCTATAGTATCCATATAGACCCATTAAGGATCTAACTTTTGTCACATTCTTAATTTATATCCACCCTTTAATAGATTCAATCTTTTCAGGGTCCACTGTTATCCGTTCTTCGGATATGATATGCCCCAAATAGTGAATTTGGTTCTAATAAAATGAGCACTTGCTCAATTTGGCATACAACTGGTGCTCTCTTAACACTTGTAACACCACCCTCAAGTGATTCTCATGCTCTTATTTTGACTTGGAATATACAAGGATGTCATGCAAAAAGACAATGAAAAACTTGTCTAAGTATTCTTGGAAAACACAATTCATTAAGAACATGAAAACAACTGGTGCATTTGATAACCCAAATGGCACCACTGTGAACTAAAAATGACTGTACCTTGTTCTAAAGGAATTCTTATTGATATATTCATATTTTATCCTTACTTGATGGTAACCATATCTGAGATCAATCTTTGAAAATATCCTTGCATCCTATAACTGATCAAAGATATCGTCAATCCTTGGCAAAGGATACTTGTTCTTTATAGTTACTTTGTTTAATTGTCAGAAGTCAATACACAACCTCATTGTTCCATCTTTATTCTTCAAAAATAAAACTAGGTCACACCAAGGTGACACACTTGGGCGTGTATACCCCTTCTTTAGAAGTTCTTCAAGCTACATTTACAACTCCTTCAACTTTGGTGTACTCATCCTGTAGGGAGTCTTGGACACTAGAGATGCTCCAGGCATAAAATTAATAATGAAATCAATATCTCTCTTTGGGGGTAGTCCTAGTATCTCCTTGAAAACATCCTTAAAAATCTTTTAGGACTTCATGATCCTCAAGATTTGGCACCTTATCCTTAGGTTCTTCCTCCATATGAGCTGCAAATATTTGACAAAATTTCCTGTAGCACTTCTTCAGCTGCATGGTTGAGATATCTCGGATAGTAACTTCCCTAGGAATTACTTGGATTGTTCTTGGGTCCCCTTCCTCATTTAGGAAATTAAATGCCTTTTTATGACATTCTAAGATAGCATGGTGTTGGTCCAACCAATCCATACCAATTAGACAGTCATATAAAACCAAGGGCAGGATGTTCAAATTTTCCTTGGTACTTATCCCCTTCATGTCCACTAGACATTATTTAACCAAGTCAACAATGTTTCTCTTGGCTTCTATAGCCAGTTGTACCGACCAATATTTCCCATGCTTAAGTCTTGGCAATTGAAATCTTTCCACAAATTTAGGATCTATGTAACTATGACTAGCTCGTGAATATATTAAAATAGTAAAGGCATGGTTATTGATCATACCTTCTACTTCAATCATGTGTGATTGAAATTATGCTTGCTTGTTTTCCAGGTTTGCATAGATCCTCATAACACCTCTACCCATGCCCTTCACTTTTTTAGCTTGTTGTGCATTGTGGACAACTCTCACTTTGTCACTTATGTGTGGACAATATCTATACATATAATATCCTTTACAACCCCAACATTGAGTGGGTATCTACCTTGGCGTTTGCCCACCTGTCTCAGTCACTCTGGGCTCTCTAAGGGTTTTCTGTCCCTGAGAACTATTTCTGAAGAAGAATGGCTTGTTTCCCTTCTTCCTCTACTCCATATTGAATTTCTTCTTGTCTTCCCAATCTCTTTGGAAACTAGGCTTTCCATTATGCTGATCATATAAGAACTTGGCCCTCCTTATGGTTTCTTCCTAAGTCTTGGGATCATCATACTGAATTTTATCACCTATGAAAGATGGAAGCCCACTCAAATATCTTTGAATATTAATTGTTTCATATTTAATGAAGGATACATACTTCAACAATTCTAAAAATTTCCTTTCATACTCATCAATGGTCATGTTTCCCAGTTTGAGTTCAAATAAATATTTCATCTTCTTTTCATAATACCTCTTGGTTAAGTAGTTCTTCTCAAAATTCTTCTTGAATTCCTTCCATGTAACATTCTTCTCTCTGATGTGCTGCACTTTCACAAGATAATTCCACCACATTGATGCCTTTCCTTTAACATGGTAGATAACAATTCTTCCTTCTGCATGAGAAGACTAATTATGAAGTTGGAAATATTTTCTCATTTCGAGCAACCATGTCTCAGCATCTTCATCCTTCTTGTGCTCTCCATAAAAAGTAGGAGGTTTGATCTTGTTCATTTCTCCTTTCAATTCATCCATCCCAAACCTCTTATGATTCCTGGAAGGGGATGGAGTTGAGATACTATGTGGCCTCCTTTTGGATTGTCTTTGAGAGTGATGGTGATGTCTACTATCACTCATGGATCTTCCTCTTTCCTCGGGGGTCTCGTGGCTTCTTGATTTGTTGGAGCCACTCCTTATCAAATTTATTTTCAATTATGTCCAAGCTCTTCATTAACTTCATATTGAAGTCTTCTTGTTTCTCTTTGTCTTTGATAAGCCTTTCATTATCATCTTTGTGACTCTGGACATCTCTTTGCAAATTTCTAATGGTCTCTACCATATTCATGTTATCAACCATATTCATGTTATCATCCTTTCCTTCTCCATGTCCATTGGAGTTTGTTCCATCAATACCCAAATTGACATCCATCCCTTTGATATCATCTTCTTGACTACAAGCCTCTTGTGCATCATCCATTTCTTTTCACCCATGACAACTCTGTTCCATTCTTATAGCTTTTAATTATGCAAAAATGTGCAGCCAATAGAACTTTGTCGGGCTAATTGTTTTCAATAATTTCATGAAAATATGAACCATTATGATTTATTAATATATCTAACTTATTTTCTACTGATTTCCAATTTCTAGGTGAACAATTATATTCTACTGTTCAATACCTTTCTGACATCTACTTTCATGCTCGAATTTGAGTCCTGAGCAGAAAGTTATGGTCCTTTAGAACTTGTTCTTTTTCTATGATTGACTCCTTGTGTAGTTGATCTCTTTCCTCTGAGAAAAAAGGATCTTAGTTATTTGTTGGATCCTATAATAAATTTTTGAGGTCTTCAATACCTCTTCTGATGTAGGTATGAACCAGATGAAACCCATGAGCTTCCTTCCTAGCCCCTTTTTCATTCTTTAAAACAATTTTATGGAATTTAGACCCTTTTATTTGTCCCACAATCTCATTTGACCAGAGGTTGTGACCCAATGTTAATAGATTGGAAATTATCCATAGCTCCGGGACTTCGAGGATACAAAAATTTGGAGTTTCTCACAACTCCATACTTCCAATCCTAAAACTGGAAAAATCGTTGATTTTTCTATAACTTTAAGATCGTTGATCCTAGTCGATTGTGGAACTCGAACATGCTCATGGTTTAACAATAACCTTGAATTATGCAATGGAAAGATGTGTGGTGGAGAGGAAATAAATGTCCACCATTGATCTTCCTCCTGATGGAGATCTACAATCTTAGTTGATTATGGAATGTGAAATAGCCACCTCGTTAATTTGCCTTTGGATTTCTGCAATCGTTCCCATCCGTTGAACTATTCTGCATGGATCTAATGGTCATGATATCACCCATTAATGATCTAGAATATATCCATGTGTCCTCTCCAGATCAACGGTAGAGATTAGATTCAACCCTCTAGAGCTCTCGACTCAAAGTAACCTGAAACTCAAATCTTTCAAAGTACCAAGTCTCCAGACCCTGGGATCTGGCACCACGTGTCCACTATAATAAATGGCTATTATGCCTTGACCCCAACTTATCGTGCCTTGAGTCCTCAGGAGTGCCAAGTCTCTGGACTATGATATATACTACCATGTGTCCTCTCCCGATCAACAGTGATGATTTTCTCTGCTCTTCGCATTTTGGGAGTTTCACCTTCATCACACTTCATTCCTTTCAAACTTTTGAACCTTCTGGGGTCCACTTAGTACAAATGTAATCAATTAAGGTGGTGACACATGGCCCCATCATCGATTGACACTTGTTGGATCTGTATTGGTACAACAGGGCCTATAAAAGTACAAATCTAGATGACTATTGGAAGATTTAGGGTAGGTCTGCGTCACCCTAGGTGATGTCATCATGCCACATCATATCCAATGCTTTGGGACTTCGACACTTAGGGCTTCAAGAGATTCTATTATAGCACACCTTATAATTCCCGAATGTTGAACTGTCAAACAACTTGATGCAGGAGCATCGCCTTCAAAGTCAAAATGCAGTCATGGAGGCAAAGGAATGACATCTCAACAAATGACAGAATTTCAAATCAAAAATTAACTCAGAATTAAATTGAGTTGTTGAGATATTTTGTAAACAACATTTTAAAAATGTAACTTGTTTGTAAAGTCGCGAAGGACTGTAAGGGATTGCAGATATTGAGTGTTCACTCTTATCTAGCAATAAATGTTAGTTATTGTAATAGGACATAGTAGGTAACCACTAAGAGTTTGATAGGATAGGTTACATTCAGGATCACAAGATCTCATGGAGCCATTCCTTAGATAGTTTTTCATTTTTTCATTATAATAGAACAAACATAATAGAAAGAATGATATAGAGATCTGAGAGATCAATATACATAGTAGACTAGAAGAAACATTATGTAATTTGTTTTCATGAAGGAATAGAACATATAGAATTGTTTCAAATCCTTGGACTGTGTTCATTTGACTTATGATTGAATGAATGTTATATTTTGTGTGTGATTTATTTCATTTTCATTCATGTATGATTGTTTGAGAGGTTAACTATATGAGTTCGTGATGAAACTAGACGAGTTTCAATTGTTTTTCTTTTGACATTCATATGCAAGGTGTGCATATCAAATGCAAGGAGTGCATCAACTGAGTCTCAACGTGACTCAGATAAGTTCAAAGAGAACAAAGGAAACCTAGACCAAGTGCAAGGTGTGAACAACGTCGTGAAATGACCAAGCATCGAAGAACCCAAACCAAAGGAATGCCAGGCGAGCAAGAAGAATTTATTTTCAAGAAATACTTCAATCTAAGTTATCTAAATCCCAAGAACACAAAGTGTACGTGGGAAATTGAAATATGTTTAAGGAAAAATATCAGAACGAATAACACTTTCTAGAAGTGTGGATGAGATCCAAGAGTTGGACTCGTAGGAGGATAAAAGGTTCTAAACCTTTGAACACTTAGAAACTCTTCTAAGTCACAGAGATATCAGAAGCTCAGGAGGGAGGAGCGACAGTGACCATTGGATCACTATGTAAAAGATCAATAGTTGTTTGATCATAGTGAAGTGAACGAGCCTTAGCACTTCACACACCGAGGAGAGAGAAAACTCACAAGAGTTGAGAACTGATATTTCCAAATCCCAAAGAGATGGAAACCCAAAATAGAATCTCAGTCATTCGATCACAGGAACAGATCTTAGCCATCAGATTATTCAAGGTAAAATTCAAGTGTCGTATTTCCAGAGTGGATATGAG